>ML828974.1:31594-63668 GCA_009831015.1 Picea engelmannii
TCAGTAATAACGTAATTATAATCATTTTTCTTTAAATGTCATATCAATGTATAATAATTATCCAATAATGAACAGTAAGAAATAAACAATCACACACATACACAGTACATTAATGTTTTACGTGGAAACCCAAATCGAAATAAAACCACATAATGTTTTTTCTTATATGTCTTAAAGAATTACATTCATTGGAGGCACCAACTTCCTTTGTTTTTCAGTTGCCACTGGAAGGAGGCTCCAACCTCCTAGTTTCTCAGGCTACAACCTGAGAAAGCTCCAATTTCCCAATTCTTTGGCTACATCCAGAAGGAGGTTACAACCCCCTATATTCTCCGGTTACAACTGAAAGGTGGCTACAACCACCTATCCTTGCTCCGTCTTGCCACCCTGAAGTAGAAGTAGAATGATGAAACCACTGTCACACTATCACTGTGAGATATACCGCTGTAAACCTGTATCAATAAATCTGAACCATGCATCAACCTGTACCTCAACTTGTAATCAACCTGTACCATAAACAAGTGCATCCAACCATGTACCAAGTATGTACCAATCATGTGTCAACTACTCATCAACTATGACTCATCAATATGTACCAACATCATCAATTATATACTTCATGTATGTGCCAACTCATCAACTACTTGTCTCAACCATGTACTCAACATGTACCTCAACAAAAAACTCTCATCAATTTCATCAGCCAAATCTAATTTGTAGCGCTGTAATAGACCTGGTGTATATGATCACATTCCTGGAAACCTTCCTTAACTTTAACAACAAGAGACTAACATTTTCATCAAACTTTAATTTAGTCTCACATGCCTAGTTTTGGATTAGTCAACAACCCTAACTTGAAGTAATCATAACTTTGAACCTGTAACGTAGAAAGATATGAAACTGATACACAATGTTCTTTAGTTTGTTTTATGCAATTCCTCCAGGTGTCATTACTTGGAACCTCTCAGAAAATGAGTTATAGAAAAAATGACATACTTTGCTGAATTCTGACTTATTCTAGAGAGCGACTTTGTAGAGCGTGCCCCGCAAGAAATATTTGTTGAATTGATCTGAAACTGTTACACAACATACTACAGACTGTACCCTAACCAACACATTTGGTCTCACTGAATTTGGATCTGTTATGAAAAAGTTGTGATGTTTTTACCTAAAACACCTGTTTTTGACTAGTTTCAAGACTAACCACAAACCCTATTTTCCATGGAGTGTAACTCCCAAAATACAACGACCCACAAGCTAAATTTTTTACCACAAATATTTGGGTATGTTTTCTAAATGGAATAACAATTTCACGGTTTAAATCATTATAGAAAAAAAGTTATAGCGAAAATGGTGAGATGACCTGTAATTAACATATCTAGAAAGCACTACAATTGTTTTTTATCTTTTCTTGCATTTCGGCCTTCTTTTCTTCACATTCCCTTAGAAATTCGGCTTAGATATTCTTGGTTACCTCAGACACTTATAGATATTCAATATGCTCAAGTGTGATTAAAATGAGAGAGCCTTGTCTCTTATTTATACTCTCAAAGTAGCTTTCTTAAAAACATCTTCTAGGTCATTTGGTCCACTTTCCTTATTTTAGGGTTAACCCACTTCTAATTTCTCCATTAAATTTATTATTGAAATTTTTTATTTTGTATTTACTTTGAATTATAATACACTCATCACTTCACTTTATTATTTACCTTTTAAAATCTCTTAAACCTCTTTGACTACTTTGACCTTTTGGGGCTTCTAGATGACATATGAGGGTCCTCCAACTTTGTAAGACCATAACTCTCAAACCGTGAAGAGTTATGTGACATTTCACATCCCACCAGAAATGAAATAACATGTACTATCCATCTAGAATAGTATTATCTTCAAATATAGAAAAAATAATACCGTTATCCATCAAACAAACTTGGGTCTATTACCCAAACCTGGGTTCTCCAA
This sequence comes from Picea engelmannii, assembly GCA_009831015.1. Classification (NCBI taxonomy): domain Eukaryota; kingdom Viridiplantae; phylum Streptophyta; class Pinopsida; order Pinales; family Pinaceae; genus Picea; species Picea engelmannii. The sequence continues at coordinate 33,554 of ML828974.1, forward strand.
CTTTACATGGTCATAACTCTCTAACCGTGAGGAGTTATGTGACTTTTTACATGCCACCAGAAATGACATGACAATAACTATCCATCTAGGATAGTTTCCCTGACAAATTCACTGCCCTTCATCTCATTATTCCACAATTAAGCATGGGTTCTCTTATTCTGCAAAGCATCTTCTCGTGAGGGCTTTCACCATAAGGGGACCACTTTGTAGTTCATCCATATTTATTTCTTATCAACCATGACAAAACAATAATGAATCATATTTACATCAAACAATCTTGAGTCCATGACCCAAATCTTTGTGCTACGAGACTTTCTTTAAGGGTTGACATCAATAACAACCAACCTTAATCAACAATCTCCCTCTTTAGCATTGATGGAAACACTCTGAAGCAATACTGAAATCATATCACTCATGCTTCCCTTGGAGCCATGCCTCTGATAAATCTGCGTCCGTCCTCTGCATCTGATAAATCTCTCCCCCTTTTTTATCAATGGCAAATGTATCTCTCCATCCGAGGCTGCTCCCCCTGACTGAACTGTCCTCTTATGGTGCTTTCTCGTGTACATCTAAGACATATAAGATAAACATTCAAAAATCATTCAAAAAACATTCATTTTGGAGTAGAAATAACTCCAAGTCTTTGGCGAAGATATTCAAAGGCTTTCCGTGGAAGTAGTTTTGTAAAGATGTCTGACACTTGTTCTTTTGTGCCCACATACTCAACTCTGATGTTCTTTTCTGCAAACTGTTCCCGTAGAAAGTGACACTTGATTGGAATGTGCTTCATCTTGTAGTGCATCACCGAGTTTTTTGAGATACTGATGACACTTGTATTATCACAATTTATTGGAATGACTTTATCATAATCAACCTGTATATCTGTCAAAGTTTGTTTCATCCAAAGAACATGTGTACAACATGTTGCTGCTGCAATATACTCTGCCTCGGCTGTAGATAGATATACTGATGTTTGTTTCTTGCTTAGCCATGATACCAAACACTCACCTAAGTAGAACACTGTTCCACTAGTACTTCGTCGGTTATCAATACAAACTGCTCAATTTGCATCTGTGTAGGCAATAAGTGATAGATCTTTTCCTTTTGGATACCATAATCCAAACTCTTCTGTTCCTTTGAGATATCTGAAGATCCTCTTTACTGCTAATACATGCGATTCTTTTGGTGCTTCTCGAAATCGTGCCAATTGTCCAACTTCCTGCATTATATCTGGTCTGGATGCTGTCACATATAGTAGGCTGCCAATCATTGACCTGTATTGCTTCTGATTTGTAGACTTCAAATCATTATTTTTGCTCAACTTACAACTGGTTTGCATGGAAGTGATAACTGGTTTGCAATCTTCCATTCCGAACCTCTTTAGCATTTCTCTGATATACTTGGTTTGAGAAATAAAAATTCCTTGGTTGCTTTGACGTATCTGAAGTCCCAAAAAGAAGGATAGTTCTCCAAGTAACGACATTTCAAATTCATTCTGCATGTCTTTTGCAAATTTCTGGCTTAACCTGTCATCATCACTACCAAAAATAATATCATCAACATAAACTTCAATTAATAAAATATTACCTTGACTTACCTTGATGTAGAGGTTGTTGTATACACTTCCTTTTCTGAACCCTGTTTGCTGTAGATACTTATCCAGTTTGGAGTACCATGCTCTAGGAGCTTATTTTAGACCATACAAAGCCTTATTTAATTTATACACATAGTCCGTGTTCTCTGACAACTGAAATCCTTTTGTTTGTTCAATGTAGACTTCTTCTTCAAGTTCCCCATTCAAAAAAACTGATTTTACGTCCATCTGATATACTTTAAGATTTTTGGAGCATGCATAAGCTAAAAACAAACAGATTGCTTCCATTATGGCAACTGGGGCAAATGTCTCTTCAAAGTCGATTCCTTCAATTTGTGCGTATCCTTTACATACCAATCTAGTTTTGTTTCTTGTAATCTGTCCATTTTCATTCAATTTATTCTTGAAAACCCATTTTGTACCGATCACATTCTTATTCTTTGGTCTTGGAACCAATTCCCAAGTGTCATTTTTATCTATTTGATCCAATTCTCCATCCATGACCTTATTCCAAAATTCATCTTTGCTGGCTTCTTCAAAACAGTTTGATTCAATTGTAGAGAAGAGTGCTAGGTGTGTTTGTTCTGGTGAATTGATTTTTCTTCTAGTCTCAACTCCTGCATCTTTGTTTCCAATAATCTGATCTGAATGATGATTCTTCTGTACTCGTTTGCTAGGTGTCTTTGGAGATACTTGCTAAACTTGCTCTTCTGCTTCTGTCAAATTCTTTTCATTTTCATCTTCCTCTTCTACTTCTTTTTCATCTTCTTCTTTGAAAAGTTGTTCCATTGATTTGTTTTCTTCTTCCTTTGATTCTGGTCTGCCCGTTTCATCAATTGTTACGTTGATGTTTTCCAAAACTTTGTTTAATCTTAGATTGTAACACTTGTATGATTTCGTTGTACTTGAGTAACCAACAAGTATTCATTTGTCCACACGAGAGTCAAACTTTCCCATTCTGCCATCTTCTCTTTTGATGTAGCATTTGCTTCCAAAAACTCTGAAGTGCTTCACATTTGCTAGTCTTCCTTTCCATAGCTCGTAAGGAGTTTTATTAGTGTTGTTTCTGAGCATTACTCTGTTTTGAATGTGCACTGTTGTATGCACTATCCATGTCCAAAAAATATCTGTCAACTTTGAATCCATTATCATTGTTCAAACCATTTCTTGTACTGTCCTATTCTTTCTTTAAAAAACTCCATTCTGTTGAGGTGTCATAGCGACAAAGAATTGCCTTTTTATTCCATGATTGCTGTAGTACTCCATAAATTCCTTTGAGGTGAATTCTCTTCCATTATCCGATCTTAAGAATTTGATTCTTGAATCCATCTCATTTTCAACCATTTCCTTGTAGATCTTGAAATTTTTAAAAGTTTCTCACTTGTTCTTGAGAAAACAAACTGTAGTCATTCTTGTATAATCATCAACTAATAACATAAAATATCTTTCACCTTTTAATCTTTTTGTTGTAGTTGGTCCAACTAGATCAGTATGCACAATTTCCAGTAGTTTTGTTGTTGAATACTCATTTTATTTGAACCTGGTCTTTGTTTGCTTTCTTTGTTGACAATGTTTGCATAAAGTGTTGATTGGTTTTGTGATCTGGGGAATTTATCTGACTACTTTTCTTTTGCCGACTTTGACAAGGTTATCAAAATGCATGTGACCCATTCTTCTGTGCCATAGTCAATTTTCATCTTCCTTTCCTAGACAACACTTTTCATTTCCAATTTCGCTTAACACATATATGTTGCTTGAAGTTCTTGCAGTTGTAGCGACCAATTTCCCCGAACCTTCTTTTCTTATCTCACACTTTTGTGAATCGAAAGTAACTTTATGACCTTAGTCACACATTTGACTCACACTTAAAAGATTATGTTTCATATCTTCTACTAGTAGAACATTTTCTGTCTTTTCATTCTTGTTCCTAATTCAGACTGTGCCTTTTCCAATGATTTTCGCTAAATCATCATTTTCCGAAGGAGACTGATATATCTCTTTCTTTTCGTAATGTAAGAAACTTGTCTCTATCATCTGTCATGTGTTTTGAACATCCACTGTCAACATACCAACCACGTTTCTTCTGTTTAACTTGTAGAGGGACTGTGCATTCTTTATTGCTATACTTATCTTTCTTTCTTATCCATGTCGTTTTCTGAGGTTTTTGTTTGTGACTTTGTTGATGTTATTTAGGAGGGACTGTCATTCCGCAATTTTTTTCCATGTGTCCAAAATTGTTACATTTGTAACATTCCACTTCAGTTCTCAAAGATTCAAACCTGTTGTAACTTCTTCTCTGTGTTTCACTAGGTCTTCTTGAATAACCCCTTTGTGTATGACTCTCAAAGTAGTTATTGTTCTTGTTGTTAGCTTTGCAATTTACAACTTTATGTCCAAAATTATTACATGCATAACATAAATAAAAAAATATAGTTTGATACCTGGTAGTTCAAGATCTTTTGAAAGGAGGTGCTTTTATGAATCATTCTTCTTCTTGGGGCCTCTCTATCCGTTGTTGATTCTGAAATCCAAATCTTCTCGGTGGAGGAGTGTCCCTGTAATCTTTTTTGTATATATTTTTATCCCCTTTGATTGTTTCCGCATAGCTTTTTGGATTTGTTTCTTGCTTTGTTGTTTTGGAGTTTGATCCATTTTCTGTCTGATTGTATCAAAGTCTGGACTTGTCAGGATGAGATTTTTGACTGCTGATAATGTCATCCAGAACTTTTGAGCTATTTTGCATATTTTTTTTTTGAAGATCATTTCTTAGTGTGACAATCTCTGCTTCCAGGTTTCCAATGACCATGTGCTTTCCTTCTAGTTGCTCTTTGAGTGCTTCTTCAATTATTTTATCTTCTTCTATTTGAACCTTCAATTTTGTGATCATTTGTTCTAGTTCTTGAGTGTGTTTTTTCTTATCTATTTCTGCTTGTAGTTTCTCGTTTTTCTTTTTTTTCTCTTCTGATAACTTCTATGACACTCATTAATTCTTCTCGGAAGTCAACTTTTGCCTCTTCAATTTCTTCTTCATATTCTTCTTCGGAGTCTTCTTTATCAGTCTTCTACTGCCATGAATAAAACTTTCACTCTTTCACTGTCACCGACTTTATCTTCATCTGATGATGAGATGTCTTCTTTGGTGCAAAATCTTTTCTTGAAAACTTTCTTTGTAGTTATTTTACCTTTATATGTTTTTCTACGTTTTGAGTAACCTTCATCATTTCTCTTTTTCTTATGAGGGCATTTGTTAGCAAAATGACCAATACCATCACAATTAAAACAAATTAAATGAAGCTTACTTCTATACTTACCATTGGTTCCCTTGTTTAGTCTTTTGACGAAGTTGGCCACTTCTTCATAATCTTCTGAGACGTCGCTGTTGCTGCTATATTCTTCTTGTTCCTTTTTCTCTTGCTTTGATCTTTTGGATGTTTTGAAGACTACTTATTTTACATCTGGATTTTCCTGTTCAGTTCTCATCTCATATGCTGTGAAGATTCCATGCAGTTCGTCCATACTTATTGAGTTTAGATCCGATCTTTCTTCTAGTGCTGATATCTTAGGGTTGAATGTCATAGGAAGAGATCTTAGTACCTTTTGAACAATTACATATTCTTCGATTTCTTCTCCCAATCCTATGATTGTATTCATTGTTTCATCGACTCATAAGAAGTAGGCTGCGATATCTTCATCTTTCTTCATTTTTAGTTGTTTGAATTGACCTCTGTAAGTTTGAAGCTTTGCTGCTTTGACTTTTGAATCTCCTTTATAAATATTTTGAAGCTTGTCCCAAATCCCTTTAGCATATTTACAATGTGCAACTTTGGTGAATACCATATCACCGAGTCCATTCAAAAGTGCATTTTAGGCTTTGGAATTATTCTCACCGAGTTTCACTGCTTTGTCATTTGTTGGTGGAACTGCTGGTGCTATGTATCCATCTACAATTTATTGCCAAACTTGAAATCCCTGTGCCTGTATATGTGTCTTCATCCTTATGCTACAAAAAACATACTTCTGTCCATCAAACTATGGTATTCAATTTTTATATGAGTTGGTACTCTCCATGATCTACCTTTCAGTGGTTAAACTGATTTCTAAAGGAACCTGCTCTCATACCAATTGTTGGATTACTGAGAGGGGGGGTGAACCAGTAATAACGTAATTATAATTTTTTTTTTCAAATGTTATATCAATGTAGAATTATTATCTAATAATGAGCAGTAAGAAATAAACAATCACACACATACACAGTACACCGGTGTTTTACGTGGAAACCCAAATTGGGAGAAAACCACATAATGTTTTTTTTTATATGTCTTGAAGAATTACATTCATTGGAAGCACCAACTTCCTTTGTTTTCTAGCTGCAACTGGAAGGAGGCTCCAACCTCCCAGTTTCTCAGGCTACAACCTGAGGGAAGCTCCAACTTACCAATTCTCTGGCTACAACCAGAAGGAGGCTACAACCCCTTATATTCTCCGGCTACAACCGAAAGTTGGCTACAACCACCTGTCCTTGCCCCGTCCTACCACCCTGAAGTATAATTAGAATGATGGAACCACTGTCACACTATCACTGCGAGATATACCGCTGTAAACCTGTATCAATAAATCTGAACCATGCATCAACCTGTGCCTCAACCTGTAATCAACCTGTACTATAAACAAGTGAATCCAACCATGTACCAAGTATGTACCAATCATGTGTCAACTACTTATCAGCTATGACTCATCAATATGTACTAACATCATCAACTATACACCTCATGTATGTGCCAACTCATCAACTACTTGTTTCAACCATGTACTCAACATGTACCTCAACCAAAAGCCCTCATCAATTTCATCATTCAAATCTGATTTGTAGCTCTGTAATAGATCTGGTGTATATGATCACTTTCCTGCAAACATTCTTTAACTTTAACAACAAGAGACTAGCATTTTCATCAAACGTTTCTTTAGTCTCACATGCCTAGTTTTAGATTAGTCAACAAATCTAACTTGAAGTAATCATAACTTTGAACCTGTAATGTATAAAGATATGAAACTGATACACAATGTTCTTCAATGTGTTTTATGCAATTCCTCTAGGTGTCACTACTTGGAACCTCTCAGAAAATGAGTTATAGAAAAAATGACATACCTTGCTGAATTACGACTTATTTTAAAGAATGACTTTGTAGAGCGTGCCCCGCAAGAAAGATTTGCTGAATGGATATGAAACTGTTACACACCATACTACAGACTGTACCCTAACCAAAACATTTGGTCTCATTGAATTTGGATCTGCTATGAAGAAGTTATGACATTTTTACATAAAATACCTGTTTTTGACTAGTTTCAGGACTAACCACAAACCTTATTTTCCACAGAGTGTAACTCACAAAATACAACGACCTACAAGCTGAATATTTTACCACAGATATTTGGGTATGTTTTCTTAATGGAATAACAATTTCATGGTTTGACTCATTATAGAAAATAATTTATAGCGAAAATGGTGAAATGACCTGTAAATAACATACCTTATAAAGCACCATAATTTTTTTTTATCCTTCCTTGCATTTCGACCTTCTTTTCTTCATTTTTCTTCAGAAATTCAGCTTAGATATCCTTGGTTACCTCCGACACCTATAAATATTCAATATTCTAAAGTGTGATTAAAATGAGAGAGCCTTGCCTCTTATTTATACTCTCCAAATAGCTTCCTTAAACACATCTTCTAGGTCACTTGATCCACTTTCCTTATTTTAGGGTTAACCCACTTCTAATTTCTCCATTAAATTTATTATTGAAATAATTTATTTTTTATTCACTTTGAATTATAATACACTTATAACTTCACTTTATTATTTACCTTTTAAAATCTCGTAAACCACTTTGACTACTTTGACCTTTTGGGGCTTCTAGATGACATATGAGAGTCCTCCAACTTCATAAGACCATAACTCTCAAACCGTGAGGAGTTATGTGACATTCCACATACCACCAGAAATGGAATGACATGCACTATCCATATAGAATAATATTACCTTCAAATATATAAAAAATCATACTGTTATCCATCAAACAAACTTGGGTCCATTACCCAAACCGAGGTTCTCCAACTTCGCATGGTCATAACTCTCTAACCATGAGGAATTATGTGACGTTTGCATACCACCGGAAATGAAATGACAAACACTATCCATCTAAAATAATTTTCTTGGCAAATTCACTGTCTTTCATCTCATTACTCCACAATTAAGCATGGTTTCTCTTACTCCGCAAAGCGTCATCCTGTGAGGGTTTTCACCATAAGGGGACCACTTTGGAGTTCATCCATATTTAATTCTTATCAACCATGACAAAACAATAATGAGTCATATTTACATCAAACAATCTTGGGTCCATTACCCAAACCTTTGTGCTTTGGAGCTTTTTTCAAGGGTTGACATCAATGACAACCAACCTTAATCAACAATATCCCCTTTTGGTATTGATGACAACACTTTGATGCAATACTGAAATCATATCACTCATGCTCCCCCTGGAACCATGCCTCTGTCCTCTGCATATGATAAATCTCTCCCCCTTTGTCATCAATGACAAATGTATCTTTCCATCCGGGTCTGCTCCCCCTGACTGAACTGTCCTCTTATAGTAGTTCCTCGTGTATATCTAAGACATATAAGATAAACATTCAAAAATCATTCATTTTGGAGTAGAAATAACTCCGGTCTTTGGCGAAGATATTCAAAGGCTTCCCGTAGAAGTGGTTTTTTAAAGATGTCTGCCACTTGTTCTTTTGTGCCCACATACTCAACTTTGATGTTATTTTCTGCAACCTGTTCCCGTAGAAAGTGATACTTGATTGGAATGTGTTTCATCTTGGAGTGCATCACCGGGTTTTTTGAGATACTGATGACAATTGTATTATCACAATATATTGGAATGAACTCATCATACTCAACCTGTATATCTGTCAAAGTTTGTTTCATCCAAAGAACCTGTATATAACATGATGTTGCTTCAATATACTCTGCCTCGGCTGTAGATAGAGATATTGATGATTGTTTCTTGCTTAGCCATGATACCAAAAACTCACCTAAGTAGAATGCTACTCCACTGGTGCTTCGTCGGTCATCAATACAACCTGCCCAGTCTGTATCTGTTTAGGCAATAAGTGATAGATCTTTTCCTTTTAGATACCATAATCCAAAATCTTCTGTTCCTTTGAGATATCTACAGATCTTCTTTACTGCTAATACATGTGATTCATTTGGTGCTGCTTGAAATCGTGCCACCTGTTCAATTTCTTACATTACATCTGGTCTGGATGTTATCACATATAGTAGGATGCTAATCATTGACCTATATTGCCTCTGATTTGTAGACTTCGAATCATCATCTTTGCTCAACTTACAACTGGTCTGCATGGGAGTGATAACTGGTTTGCAATCTTCCATTCTGAACCTCTTCAGCATTTCTCTGATATACTTGGTTTGAGAAATAAAATTTCCTTAGTTGCTTTGACGTATCTGAAGTCCCATAAAGAATGATAGTTCTCCAAGTAATGACATTTCAAATTCATTCTGCACGTCTTTTGCAAATTTTTGGCTTAACCTATTATCATCACTACCAAAAATAATATCATCAACATAAACTTCAATTAATAAAATATTACCTTGACTTATCTTGATGTAGAGGTCGTTGTCTACACTTTCTTTTCTGAACTCTGTCTACTGCAGATACTTATCCAGTATGGAGTACCATGCTCTAGGAGCCTGTTTTATACCATACAAAGTCTTCTTTAATTTACACACATAGTCTGTGTTCTATGACACCTGAAATCCTTCTGGTTGTTCAATGTAGAGTTCGTCTTCAAGTTCCCCATTCAGAAAAGTTGATTTTACATCTATCTGATATACTTTAACATTTTTGGAGTATGCATAAGCTAAAAGAAAATGGATTGCTTTCATTCTGGAAACTGGGGCAAATGTCTCTTCAAAGTCGATTCCTTCAATCTATGCATATAATTTACATACCAATCTAGCATTGTTCCTTGTAACCTATCCATCTTCATTCAATTTATTCCTGAAAACCCATTTTGTGCCGATCACATTCTTATTCTTTGGTTTTGGAACCAATTCTCAAGTGTTATTTTTCTCTATTTTATCCAATTCTTCATCCATGGTCTCATTCCAAAATTCATCCTTGTTGGTTTCTTCAAAACAGTTTGGTTGAATTGTAGATAAGAGTACTAGGTGTGTTTGTTCTGGTGAACGGATTTTTCTAGTCTCAACTCCTGCATCTTTGTTTCCAATAATATGATCTAAAGGATGATTCTTCTATTCTCGTTTGCTAGGTGTCTTTGGAGAAACTGGCTGAAATTGCTCTTCTGCTTGTTAGATTCTTTTCATCTTCATCTTTCTCTTCTACTTATTTTTCATCTTCTTTTTCGAAAAATTGTTCCATTGATTTGTTGTCTTCTTCCTTTGATTCTGGTCTGTCCGTTTCATCAATTGTTACGTTGATGCTTTCCACAACTTTGTTTAATATTAGATTATAACACTTGTATGCTTTCCTTGTACTTGAGTAACCAACAAGTATTCCTTTGTCCACACGAGAGTCAAACTTTCCCATTCTTCCATCTTCTCTTTTGATGTAGCATTTGCTTCAAAAAACTATGAAGTGCTTCACATTTGCTGGTCTTCCTTTCCATAGCTCGTAGGGAGTTTTATCAATGTTGTTTCTGAGCGTCACTATGTTTTGAATGTGAACTCCTGTATGCATTACCTGTGTCCAAAAAATATCTGTCAACTTTGAATCCATTATTATTGTTCAAGCCATTTATTGTACTGTCCTGTTCTTTCTTTCAGCAACTCGATTCTGTTGAGGTGTCCTAACGACGAATAATTGTCTTTTTATTCCATTATTTCTGCAGTGGTCCATAACTTCCTTTGAAGTGAATTCTCTTCCATTATCTGATCTTAAGAAGTTGATTCTTGAATCTATTTCATTTTCAACCATTTCCTTGTAGATCTTGAAATTTTCAAAAGCTTCTGACTTGTTCTTGAGAAAAAAAACTACTATCACTCTTATATAATCATCAACTAATAACATAAAATATCTCACCTTTTAATCCTTTTGTTGTAGTTGGTCCAACTAGATTAGTATGCACAATTTCCAGTGGTTTAACTGTTGAATACTCATTTGATTTGAACTTAGTCTTTGTTTGTTTTCCTTGTTGACAATGCTTGCATAAAATGTTGGTTGGTTTCGTGATCTGGGACATTTCTTTGACTGCTTCTCTTTTGCTAACTTTGAAAAAGTTATCAAAGTGCATGTGACCCATTCTTCCGTGCCATATCCAACTTTTATCTTCCTTTCCTAGACAACACTTTTCATTTTCAATTTTGCTTAACACATATATGTTGTTTGAAATTTTTGCAGCTGTAGCGACCAATTTCCCTGAACCTTCTTTTCTTATCTCACACTTTTGTGAATCAAAAATAACATTATGACCTTGGTCACACATTTGACTCACACTTAAAAGATTATGTTTCATATCTTCTACTAGTAAAACATTTTTTGTCTTTTCATTCTTGTTCCCAATTCAGAGTGTGTCTTTTCCAATGATTTTGGCTGAATCATCATTTTCGAAAGAGACTAATCCATCTCTTTCCTTTCGTAATGTAAGAAACTTGTCTCTATCACCTGTCATGTGTTTTGAACATCCACTGTCAACATACCAACCACGTTTCTTCTGTTTAGCTTGTAGAGCAACTGTGCATTCTTCATTGCTATATTGATCTTGCTTTTTTATCCATGTCGTTTTCTGAGGTTCTTGTTTGTGACTCTATTGAGGTTCTTTAGGAGGGACTGCCATTTTGCAATTTTTGACTATCTGTCTAAATGTTTTACATTTGTAATATTCCACTTCAGTGCTCAAAGATTCAAACCTGTTGTAACTTTTTCTCTATGTTTCACTAGGTCTTCTTGAATAACCCTTTTGTGTATGGTTCTCAAAGTAGCTATTGTTCCTGTTGTTAGCTCTGCAATTTACAACTTTATGTCCAAAATTATTACATGCATAACATAAACAAAAAAATATAGTTTGATACCTGGTAGTTGAAGATCTTCTGAAAGAAGGTGCTCTTATGAATCATTCTTCTTCTGGAGGCCTGTCTATATGTTGTTGATTCTGAAATCTGAATCTTCTCGGTGAAGGAATGTCCCTGTAATCTTCCTTGTATATATTTTTATCCCCTTTGATTGTTTCTGCATAGCTTTTTGGGTTTGTTTCTTACTCTGTTGTTTTGGAGCTTGATCCATTTTCTGTCTGATTGTATCCAAGTCTGGACTTGTTAAGATGAGATTTTTGACTGCTGATAATATCATCCAGAACTTTTGAGCTATTCTACATATTTTTCATTTGAATATCATTTCTTAGTGTGACAATCTCTGCTTCCAGGTTTCCAGTGATCCTGTCATTTCCTTCTAGTTGTTTTTTGAGTGATTCTTCAATTCTTTTATCTTCTTCTATTTGAACCTTCAATTTTGTGATCATTTGTTTTAGTTCTTGAGTGTCTTTTTTCTTATCTAGTTCTGCTTGTAGTTTCTTGTTTTTCTTCTTTTTTATTCTGATAACTTCTATGACACTCAATAATTCTTCTCGGAAGTCAACTTCAGCCTCTTCAAATTTTTCTTCATATGCTTCTTCATATTCTTCTTCGGAGTCTTCTTTATCAGAGTCTTCTACTGCCATGAATAGAACTCTCCCTCTTTTACTGTCACTAACTTCATCTTCATCTGATGATGAGATGTCTTCTTTGGTGCAAAAGTTTTTCTTGAAAAATTTCTTTGTAGTTCTTTTACCTTTATATGTTTATCTGTCTTTTGAGTAACCTTCATCATTTATCTTTTTCTTATGAGGACATTTGTTAGTAAAATGACCAATACCATCACAATTAAAACAAATTAAAGGAATCTTACCTCTATACCTACCGTTGGTTCCTTTGTTCAATCTTTTGACGAAGTTGGCCACTTCTTCATCATCTTCCGAGACGTCGCTGCTGCTTCTATATTATTTTTGTTCCTTTTTCTTTTTCTTTGATCTTTTGGATGCTTTGAAGGCTGCTTCTTTTACATCTGGATTTTCCTGTTCAGTTCTCATCTCATATGCTCTGAGGATTCCATGCAGTTCATCCATGCTTATTGATTTTAGATCCGATTTTTCTTCTAGTGTTGATATCTCAGGGTTGAATTTCATAGGAAGAGATCTTAGTACCTTTTGAACAATTACAGATTCTTCGTTTTCTTCTACCAATTCTATGATTGCATTCATTGTTTCATCGATTCGTAAGAAGTAGGATGAAATATTTTCATCTTACTTTATTTTTAGTTGTTCGAACTGACCTCTTTAAGTTTGAAGCTTTGCTTCTTTGACTTTTGAATCTCCTTCATAAATATTTCGAAGCTTGTCCCAAATCTCTTTAGCAGATTTACAATGTACAACTTTGGTGAATACCGTATCACTGATTCTATTCAAAAGTGCATTTTTGGCTTTAGAATTATTCTCATCGAGTTTCACTTCTTTGTCATTTGTTGGTGGAACTGTTGGTGCTGTGTATCCATCTACAATTGATTTCCAAACTTGAAATCTCTGTGCCTGTATATATGTCTTCATCCTTATGCTCCAAAAAACATACTTCTATCAATCAAACAATGGTATTCCATTTTTATACGAGTTGGTACTCTCCATGATCCACCTTTCAGTGGTTAAACTGATTTATGAAGGAACCTGCTCTGATACCAATTGTTGGATTATTGAAAGGGAGGGTGAATCAATAATAGCGTAATTATAATTTTTTTTCTTCAAATGTTATATGAATGTAGAATTATTATCTAATAATGAGATGTAAGAAATAAACAATCACACATATACACAGTACACCCGTGTTTTACGTGGAAACCCAAATAGGGAGAAAACCACATAATGTTTTTTCTTATGTCTTGAAGAATTACATTCATTGGAAGCACCAACTTCCTTTGTTTTCCAGCTACAACTGGAAGGAGGCTTCAACCGCCTAGTTTCTCAGGCTACAACCTGAGGAAAGCTCCAACTCCCCAATTCTCTGGCTACAACAAGAAGGAGGCTACAACCCCCTATGTTCTCTGGCGACAACCACTTGTATTTGCCTCGTCCTGCCACCCTGAAGTAGAAGTAGAATGACGAAACCACTATCACACTATCACTGTGAGATATACCGCTGTAAACCTGTATCAATAAATCTGAACCATGCATCAACCTGTACCATAAATAAGTGCATCCAACCATGTACCAAGTATGTACCAATCATGTGTCAACTAATCATCAACTATGAATCATCAATATGTACCAACATCATCAACTATACACCTCATGTATGTGCCAACTCATCAACTACTTGTCTCAACCATGTACTCAACATGTACCTCAACCAAAAGCCCTCATCAATTTCATCATCCAAATTTGATTTGTAACTCTATAATAGAACTGGTGTATATGATCACATTTCTGCAAACCTTCCTTAACTTCAACAACAAGAGACTAACATTTTCATCAAACTTTTGTTTAGTCTCACATGCCTAGTTTTTTATTAGTCAACAACTCTAACTTGAAGTAATCATAACTTTGAACCTGTAATGTATAAATATATGAAACTAGTACACAATGTTCTTCAGTGTGTTTTATGCAATTCCTCCAGGTGTCACTACTTGAAACCTCTCAGAAAAGGAGTTATAGAAAAAATGACATACCTTGCTGAATTCTGGCTTATTTTAGAGAGCGACCTTGTAGAGCGTGCCCCACAAGAAATGTTTGTTGAATTGATAGGAAACTGTTACACAACATACTACAAACTATACCATAACCAAAACATTTGGTCTCACTGAATTTGGATCTGTTATGAAGAAGTTATGACGTTTTTACCCAAAACACCTGTTTTTAACTTGTTGCAGGACTAGCCACAAACCCTATTTTACACGGAGTGTAAATCCCAAAATATAACAAACCACAAGATGAATTTTTTACCACAGATACTTGGGTATGTTTTGTCAATGGAATAGAAATTTCACGGTCTGAATCAATATAGAAAAAAAATTATAGCGAAAATGGTGAGATGACCTGTAAATAACATACCTTAGAAAGCACCATCAAAATAATTTATCCTTCCTTGCATTTCAACCTTTTTTTCTTCACATTCCCTCAAAAATTCATCTTATATATCCTTGGTTACCTTAGACACCTATAGATATTCAATATTCTCAAGTGTGATTAAAATGAGAGAGCCTTGACTCTTATTTATACTCTCAAAGTAGCTTATTTAAAACCATCTTCTAGGTCACTTGGCCCACTTTCCTTATTTTAGGGTTAACCCACTTCTAATTTCTCCATTAAATTTATTATTGAAATACTTTATTTTGTATTTACTTTGAATTATAATACACTCATCACTTCACTTTATTCTTTACCTTTTAAAATCTCTTAAACCACTTTGACTACTTTTACCTTTTGGGGCTTCTAGATGAGATATGAGGGTCCTCCAACTTCGTAAGACCATAAATCTCAAACCGTGAGGAGTTATGTGACATTCCACATACCACCATAAATGGAATGACATATACTATCCTTATAGAATAGTATTACCTTCAAATATAGAAAAAATCATACTATTATCCATCAAACAAACTTGGGTCCATTACCCAAACCCGAGTTCTCCAACTTCACATGGTCATAACTCTCTAAACATGAGGAGTTATGTGACGTTATACATACCACCAGAAATGAAATGAAAAGCACTATGCATATAGGATAGTTTCCCTAAAAAATTCACGGTCCTTCATCTCATTATTCCACAATTAAGCATGGGTTCTCTTACTCCGCAAAACGTCTTCCCGTGAGAGATTTCACCATAAGGGGACCACTTTGGAGTTCGTCCATATTTACTTCTTATCAACCATGAAAAAACAATAATGAGTCATATTTACATCAAACAATCTTGGGTACATTACCCAAACCTTTGTGCTACGGGCTTTCTTCAAGGGTTGAAATCAATGACAACCAACCTTAATCAATAGAATCTTCCATTCATAGGTGTGTATTTAAATCCCACCATGTTTTGTTTCTTTTTTCATTGTATATCTACCTCATGATGATCAATGTTTATCAAAATTGTTTAAGCCGGTTGGTTGGACCGATTTTGGGGAAAATTCAGTTCAACCAATCCTCCTGAACCATTTTTGGTCGGTTCTGTTAATTTATTTAAACCTAGCACTCGACAATTATTCCAAATAAAATCACTTTATTAAAGAACTACATGGCTAGGTTACTTAACCAAATATTATTGGAAGCATAAAAAACATAAACCAACACATTGCACTAGATATTCAGATAAATCACCCCTGGAAAAACCCCAAAGGGAAAACCAGATCTCATTTGATTTATTATTATAAATCTTGGGCTCTCGTCTTGGGATAATGGCCCATCATAGGAATACAATGCTGTAACAAATAGCCTAACCCACCTGGCTGCTATTTCCCTTGCTTCCCCTTTACACCTTTCCTCATTCCTGCCCACTCACACTTGGATGAACTCTCTTCACCCACTCAATGAGATCTCCTCACTCTCTACTCAGTGTGTGTCTCATTCTCTCACCTAGGATGCCTTTTATTACATTGAGTTAACCCTAAGTCTAAAACCCTAGATCTTCTCCAAAGTGATCAACGACTGAGATCTAATTTCACGTTCACTTCAGATATAACGACTATGACTTAATCAACTCACTTAATTTAATAATGCCAACTTGGGCATCTAACTCAATTAATCTTACATTAATCTAAAAGTGCATTCACTTTAATTATTGACTCATAAAGTGAACTTCCTAAGGTTTTCTGAGAGGATACAAGAACAACTTCCACATGTTGACACAAACCCACGTGGAAGTACATGTCCGATGCTAAATATATCGACACTCCTTCTTAGCAAGGAAGATATTTCTATCACATGAAGGTGGCTCTATCTTCTCTACCAGATCTGCTACCATGCCTGCTCTCCAATCCACTTGATTTGCTACTCTCTTTGACACAAAAGTTATCCTTGTAATCTCGCTAGGACCTTTCTTTGAAGACAAACCTTTGATCATACTCCTAGAAGCCTCCTTCTCCTGAGCATCCTGCGTGGTCATCTCATACCATGACTTTTTCTGAACAAACTTGGAAGGATGGTCCTTCCCACCTAAACCTGAAGGTTGATTCCCTCTGAGCTTTTCAACCTTCGGAGCTATCTGCTCCTTGTCCTCTGTCACTCTGCTAGTGCTTTCCATTGCTTGCATAGGTTAACCCTTTAGACTATACAAGTTTCTCTCTCTAACTCCTAGGATAATTGTCTTGTCTGAGATAGATCTTCTGGGCATGATCCATTTCATAATAATACCTCATATCCCTTCTTCTGAATCGTTGAGACTAAGAGCACACTCCCTTCGAGTTCGGGCACCCATAGCACATTTGTCACTCTCAACACACCTCTTGACTCCATTTGGAATGGCACTATTCCAGATCCTTGCACTGCATGCTTGGTGCTCATGCCAAGTTCCACATGCAATTCTGAGTCAGACTTCGTAAATCTCTCGAACAACTCTCGTGCTCTTGTGATATGACATGTGGCTCCATTATATATTATCCATTCACCAACTGATATGGTGTCCAAGGTAGTTTGGGAAACAAGTAAGAGCTCTGACTGTTCAAACTTCTTAGCAAACACATCCATTTGAGCCTTTGCTGACGCAACTACCTCTGGTTGTGTTACGTTTCCACCCTTCTTTTTGTTTGGACATTGATCTGCATAGTGCCCAAACTTGCAACTTACATAACACTTGACTTTGATCATGTCCTTATTCTTGTGGTATTGAGAGGTAGAATCTCCATTGACAAACTTCTTGAAATTTCCCTTCTTTAATTGGTTGGCAAGAGCAACGTTCTCATCCTCATTCTTGTACCCCTCTTCATTCAACTCTTCACCCCGAAGTTCCTCCTGAACGAATTCATCCCACAACCTTGACCAACTAGGGATCTTCTCTCGTGTTATGACACATTTGATGAACGGTGTCCACTCCTTCGTGAAACCTTTGAGTGTCGTCCTCACCAACTCTGAGTCATCCACTACTTCTTCGATTGCAGCCAGTTCATCTCGAACCTGTTGGATCCGAGTGAGATAAGTCGTCATCGTATATGATCCTGTCATTCGTGTCTCTGAGATTTTCTCTCAACACCATTTTTCGATTCTCGTTCTTACTCTGAAACAAGCTCTTCAGAGCCTCCTACATGTCCATTGTTGAGTTCTTTCCTAATAAATGAGGGATCAAGTGATCCTTCACTCCATCTAGAATTATCATTCTGGCTTTCATGTCCTGTAGTTTATGGGCGACTAGATCTTTTGGATCTGTTGGAGGGACCACGATGGAGTTGGAAAACTTCCAAATATCATTCTCCATCAGCGCTAGCATAATCCTCTCATTCCACAGACTATAGTTGGACACTCCTTCCAACCTATCCTCGAACCACAAAACATATACGACCATCTCTGCAACCTAATGAAAAACTCAAATTTGGCTTCTCGGACCTGTTGCTTGCTACTCGGGCTTGTTGCTTTCTGCACAGATCCATTGCTAGCTGTTCGGACCCCTGCCTGGGGCTGCTCACAACCTTCTGTTGTTGCCCGGATACTTTTCTGGGCTACCCGAGCCCTTTTCGGGCCCTACTTGACTTCTTTTGTCCGCTGCCCTGTAGGTCTGCCCACTTCCTAGGGAACCTGCCTGCTACTCGGGGCACTTTCCCGCTGCTCGAACCTCCCTAGGTTGACTTGGGCTACTCAACCCATGTGATTTGTTGTTTGGTGGTTGTTTGGCTCTCTGTGGCGGCCTACAGCTTCCTTTTCCTGCTAGCGGTCCTCCTGACATCGTTTTCCTTTGCTCGACGGTGGATATCAACCAAGTTTCCTCCCACAACCCGCTGGTATCTTACCATAGTTTCCCTCTACGTGCTATCCTTATGCATGAGTCACATGCTTTGTCTACTCCATGTACACAACCTATTCCAGCCGCTCCTTGCTGGCGGGCCTTACCTCATGTGGACCTTTCCTTTTCCTTTGGCAGGTGCACCTCCTTTGTGCCCGCGACCTCTAACACACCCGATGATTGGTGGCTGTCTATCCCAACTCGCTCTCTTCCTCTGCCTCCTCCTCCACGTTGTCACCTGCATATGTAAATTACGACCTCCTCCTTTCTGCTAACATAACACAACACCAACAGTTCTGTCAGCAACCACTCGGCTCTTGCTACTCTATTGTCGAGCTCAATCGTGTGGCTCTTTTACCTCATCCCATGATCTTCTCATATCTAAGCCAAAATTCTGCAGTGGCCAATCTCCTTGACCCTTCATGCACCCAACACATGCACGACTGTTTCCTGCGACTTCGATATCTAGCTCATGGATCAGATATGTCACTACAGTCGTACGACCAATCCATACGTCGTATGGATCATACGGTGGCATCCATACACTTTTACAAACTTCTTCCTTTTTTTTTTTAAATTTTCCTGCAACATGAATTTTTTTCCTCCTGCAAATAAAAACAATTTCGCCGCAACCCCCGCCCTCCGCCCCCCCCCTTTTTAATTTACCTGCAGCTATAAAAATTCCCATAGACCTGTCTTCTCACTACCAAATCTT
The DNA here is from genome assembly GCA_009831015.1 of Picea engelmannii. Lineage (NCBI taxonomy): Eukaryota > Viridiplantae > Streptophyta > Pinopsida > Pinales > Pinaceae > Picea > Picea engelmannii. Next base: position 52,902 of record ML828974.1, read on the forward strand.
GATCTCGTGTTCCTGGTTTCCTTAGAGTCTTGGCTCTGATACCATGTTAATTTATCTAAACCTAGCACTCGATAATGATTTCGAATAAAATCACTTTATTAAACAATTGCATGGCTAGGTTACTTAACCAAATATTAGTGGAAGCATAAAAAATAGAAACCAACACATTGCACAAGATATGTGAGTAAATCACCCCAACAAAAAACCCGAAGGGAAAACTAGATCTCAGTTTGATTTATTATTATAAATCTTGGGCTCTCATCCCGGGATAATGGCCCATCAAAAGAATACAATGTTGCAACAAATAACCTAGTGCACCTGGATGTTATCTCCCTTGATTCCCCTGTACACCTTTCCTCAACCCTACCCACTCACACTTGGATGAAATCTCTTCACCCAGTCAATGCGATCTTCTCACTCTCTACTCAATGCGTGTCTCATCCTCTCACCTAGGATGCCTTTTATTACATTGAGTTAAACCTAAGTCCAAAACCCTAGATCTTCTCCAAAGTGATCAATGATTGAGATCTAATCTCATGATCACTTTAGATCTAAATACTATGACTTAATCAACTCACTCAAGTTAATAATGCCAAATAACTTAGACATCTAACTTAATTAATCTCACATTAATCTAAAAGCACATTCACTTTAATTGGCTCATAAAATGAACTTCTTAAGGTTTTTAAAGTTTTCTAAGAGGTTACAAGAATGAATCTCACATGTTGACACAAACCCATGTGGAAGTACATGTCCTATGATAAATACATCAACATGGTATCAAACCGGTTAGTTCCATACATTGATCGGTTTTGGGGCAAATTCAGTCCAACTGACCCTCTTGAACCGACCTTTTTTCACCAAACTGTCTTGTTCTGTACGACGTATCTAGGACCTACGGATTTCAAATTTTTGTTCACATATGTATTGCACTCAGTGATATTTTGGTTATATGCACTCATGCTATATAAATGAGAAACTTTGCATATTTGTGCACAAATGGTTTGGATTCATATGGATGCACATGAATATATATGTTTTTTTTTTTCAAAATTTGAATATTTTATGTAGTTTTTGGTCGATCAATTTTTTTCCAATTCCGGTCTGATTCACATTTTTGGGGTCAACCAGTTCGATCATCAATCTGGTTTTGATAACGTTGATGATTATGCAATACATTTATATATGTGATGTCATTTTGTATTGGTTCTCCACTTTTGAGTCCTTCATTAGACACCTATCAGGGTTTAGGAGTCAGTATCGACTTTGATGTATCATTTTTTATTTGGCATCCATTATATCATATATATCATTTCTTCCATATTTATGTGCCAATGTGTTTATCTAATGTTGTTGTTGCTTTAAATGTTTAAAATTTTGAAAAAAATGAATATATTTTGTATTTTTTAATGTTTGCCATGGTTTGCCAATTTTTGTCGATTTTTTCGTCGATGTTTTCGAGAAGATGTTTTCCGAACCCTCGCCAATTTTTTGTCAATGCCGATGTTGTCAACATTATTTGGAAAAACTAGAAGTGTCTGTTGGTGTGAATTTGATCAGACCAGGGTCCTTCTCAGTTTACCAACAAAAGGTACCATGTAGTTTAGAGCATTGGCATTTTCATCTCCTCCGAAGAGAAGAAGTCTCACCTGAAGCGCTGCTGAGACAGATAGATAGGGAAGGGTAGGGAGAAAACCAAAGAAGATCCATAGATAAGTCATAACTCATTCTCGCTCTTGTGCAAGAGACATTAACATATCTGAAACATATAAATGCAGGAATCCAACTTACTTACGTTGCGAGCAAACATTCAAAGGTCGAACCATCAAATAGAACTCATAAACCATAAATGAAATATTGTAATGCATAAGTAAGCACGTAAAGACACAACATATTTTGAATTTCATTCCTGCTTCATATTATCTTTAGGATATTTCTCTGAATATAGACTCATAATTACATAGTAGGGATCAGTGCAGACTCTTGGCTCTTAGACCCATGTCACAGAGCTCCAATCCTCTAGTTGATAGTTCTAATCCATTACAGACTTAGACGTGTCTTTTCCCGACCTACAACAATTATCAACAACTAATCCCAAAATCTGGGTGACTCTGACCAACCTGAGTCAACGCAGCCCAACTGACTAACTCATGAACTAATGAACCAATTACAGAGTGACGAACCAAAGAACATGTGAGCAACAATAATAACGAAAACCCTTTTACAATTGTGTTCGGTCCTATATATAGCTGGGTTGTGTCTTCCTTCTCAGTTTGCATGCTTTCTTGTTATGTTGCAACCATTTGTTGCTTCGCTGACGTTGCGCTGGCTTCCACAAATTCTTTATGTTGCTCTTTCTACCAACCTCTGATGGAGTTTTCACAACTCGTGCTTAGTCAAAACTTGCGCAATTATTTCTCAAAACGAAGGGCCCAACAGGCTTCGACCACAATCCTTGACTCGTCTCGAGTCAAGCTCTTGGTTCTTTCACATCCTCTAGGAGCATCTTTTGTTTTCCCTTGTCCGTATTTTCTTCTTGTTTGGGATCTTATGTTTGTGCTCTTTCTTCCTTTATCTCCTCAAATGAAGGGCCCAATTCTGGTACCATCTCTAATGCTCTGTGATTTACTCCTTGAAATCTTTCAACTTTGTCTTTCCATTTCTGGGTGAGGAGTGATGCTTCTGCCAGGAACTGTTGGGTCGTCTCTTTGCTGTAATCCTTTGGATTGGCTGCAACCAACGAGTTCCACTCGGAATCGGCTGTTGCTTCAACATGATGCATTTGCATATAGGTAGTTTGAATGATCGGTCAAAAATCGCGCATCTCTTTCTTGTCTATGGACTGTGCCTCATAGAGTGTATTTAGTTCGTTGTCGGCCTGCTGAATTTGGTCGAACTTCTGCTGTTGCGCCATGGTGTCCATTGTGACCGCAACTTATTCGTTCATCACCCGGATCTTTGTGCGGACCTCCTCTAAGGATTTATTTCGTCGAGCGATGATACCCATCCATTCACTAACTTCTCTGAAGATTTTGGTGCAGTCTGCTATGTGTTTGTGCAGTGCTGCTCTGGCATTGTTTCCTTGCAATATTATCTTTTGCATTTGTTCCTGGAGCTATTGAGGCTGTTGTTCTGCTTTCTGTGGACCTGTTGTAACTTCACTTGGAGCTAGTCAGTGCGATTGGAAAGTTGCATCCATGCTTCTTGTAACAGCTTGATCTATTTCTCAGGATCGCTTACGTCGCTAGCCTCGGGTAGTTCAGGTGCAACCTTCTGAATCTCCGGCCAAGCCTCAACAAGTTTTTCCTGCACTTTTTCCAGTTTGCATTGGACTTGGAGTCTGTCATGTGCTTCCTACATTCTGTATGTGTGCACCACAAATTGATCTTTCCTTGCAATCTCGGTGGATCTCTCGGCCTCCTAGAGTCTTTGTTCCAACAGGTCCATGGATGCCCTGATGAATCCAAATAATTGTGGTGCTAGCCAAGATGAAGGAGGTGCTTTGGTGGGTGCTCGCGTCTATAGTGGGAGTCCACTGGCCATTGAATGGTCTGAGCGAGTTTCTACCTCTTCCTCTGTTGGTGGCACTGGTGCGATTATCAACCTTAGATCTGCTTGCAAAAGAGTTAGAATCTATGTTCTGGCTATGCAAAGTTGCATCAATTCTGCACATTGTTGAGGGTTCTGGAGAACCTGCTCCATTTGTGCTCGCATGGCTGTCGTATCCTGCTCAATTTTTTCTTCTGGTTCTTTTTGCGCATCTGGTATCTGCGGCTCTTCCGGTTCTTCTTCTTGATGTGCCATGATTTCTTGGGCACCCTCACCCTTGGCTAGTGAGGTGGTTTGCTGGTTGTTGTCGGGTTCCGGCTCCTCTCTAGCTCGGGCATCTTCTTCTTGTGCTGGAGATTCAGGTTGCTGTTCCTGGGTGTCTGGATTCAGATCATCCAACGTCGTGCTCAGATTGGGGGCTTTGGTGTCAGGACCAGAAATTTATGATCTTGGTTTGGGTAATTCTCTGGTTATTTGGGGGTCATCGCTCCACTATCTCTGGCGGATTGAGCTACATCTGTTCTGAGGTCGTGGTCTGATGTGGACTGGTAGTGATGAGTTTTGGTAGTTGGAGTGGTGATGGAGGGTGCTCAACAATGACTGTGGACGGAAGTGTTTCAGGCTCTAGGTCATCCTGAATATCAATGATAGTGGTGGCTTTGGTCATGGCGTGGGTTCGAGGAGAGACAGATACAAGGGGCTGTGGGTTCAGGGGTTTGTTCGATGAGACCCCATTTCTGGGCCTCTTCACCAATGGTTCGGTACCAAGAACAACGCCTAAAATCTGGTTAACCTGCGCACCTGACAACACAACATCGTCTGGTAGCTATCGGTGGGCCGATCTTTTTCTCCACTCTAGTTGCTATATCTCTTCTTCCCCCTCAGATTCTGTTTGTGCCAAAGCATCTTGCTTCTTCTGCTCGGGGCCTGAACTCGCTCCTTCTCCTGGTTCATTGTCTTTCTTCTTTAGCAGGTCCACAAGAAAAATGTAATGCATTCTTGATTTAGGCTGGCCGCGTTTGACTCCTGGCCATTACATGACTTCCTTATCAAAGGCTTCTTCATCCAAATAGAACAGAAGCATCTGTGTGTGGAAATGTTCCTTGCTGACATGTCTTGTCTAGACGAATGTGTTGTGCCGGTTCATGCTGGAGGTAATATCCCTTGTGTTACAGTTGAGGAACTCCTGCGAGATGCGCAGCCGCTGCATTGATTCTATCATACCATTATACCATTTGGAAAATGCTGCGTTGTTGAGTGCTGTGTTCTGCAAGTTTTTTTTGGACTGCCATGGCTCAAACATCTTCACCATGCGCCCCTTATTTGGTATTTCCGGTGGTCTTTCCACAGGTGGCTTCCATTTGAGCATTGAAAATTCCAAAAGTAGGTATCCATTGGTGAAGGTTCCTCCTTTCTCTTGTGCTTCCTCTCAAGCTATTAGTAGTTCCTCCAACAAGAAACTACACCAGTTGAACACTGCTCCATTTACGCAGAAGTTGGCGATTGATAACACATATAGAGTGCATTGTCCCTTGTAGTAAGACCTCATAACCTTGTTGTCTATGATATAGTATCCAGTCCGGACTGTCTTGAGAAGTATTGGTTCAATTACTGCTGTGCGTCCTCCTCTCTTTGTGTTAAATTTCTCGTAAAGGCTAAGCTCGCCTTTCTTTTTCTCGTGCTTACCGGGACCCTGGAATCCCTTCGACACGTCCTCTCCTTGGGAGGATAATCCAATAAGATGCTGGATGTCATCAACATGGATTGGATACCTCTTATCCAACCATAGAATTCTGTCATGCACCCTGCTTATTAGAAATTTCGTGCAACGCGCGATCTCACCTATGGTACTAAAGATTGGTAAGTCTCTCAGGTTCACGATGGTCAAGTTAAATAAGTTGATGAAATCTTCTTTTGGTAATACCTGCATTCCTATGACTCCATACGAGACTATATCCCAAAATACGTCTGTGTGCATTTTTGGGAACAAGGCTAAATCCGTGAGGTCGAGGTCGAGGAGCTTAACTTGCTCTAGCTTTCCTTTGAGATCGCCCACGATCTTGACCCGGGGGTCGCAGGGCTCATCTAGTACCGCTTCTTTAGTCATGGCGCTTCGGCTTGCTGTGGCTCTTGGAATTCACACTTTTGTGACAGGTAAGAGCTAGGGTTATGTCTGCAACTTTTACAATGGTCCTAACTGGTTCACACTGCTGAGTTTGGAGATGACTATGCTCTTTTTATAAACAATACATTCTCGATTGAGTTCTGAGAGCCTTATACTTGGATTAACAGGTAAGTTTTAGCAGTAACTTCTACTCATCATGACCGTATGGACACAATCCATGTGTGAGTTGTCCGACGGGATGGTTTTAATCAAGGTAAATCCTATTGTTGATCTTGGTATTTACTTATTTCCATGGAATAGGGACGTGGCCAATTTGAGACCTTTCTGTTTGATGGGTGGGAGATCCGACACAAACTTTGATGGAATCTTGGCATGATGCGGCTTTATTGCTTAACTGGCATAAGAAGGGGTACCAGAATGTCAATAAAGGTTGTGACTTGACTGGGTTTGCGTGGCCTATGATTCAGATTGGATTTGGATTTGTGGCCCCTCCGACTACAAAGGTTGTCCTCGTCGTCTTTAATGACTATCATTAATGGAGTCTCTTATGCATCAAGTCCTGTACTGCTGGGTCATCAGTTCTGTATCAATCAACACTTAGATAAAACAAATGAACTATGTGTTATGGCGCAATACTGTGCATATGGACTTTATTAACTGAACTTACAAAATTTCAGAAAGAAAACAAAACTCAAATCTATCTATTGTACAAGCTCCTTAGAATTGGAGTGACTATCCTTCTCTCTCAGGTTTGAGACAGGTATGGATTTAGGCGAGCGCCATTCACCCATTCCGGTCGTAGCACACCATCCAGTTGCGTGAGTCAGACTGCTCCTGAGGGTCATATCTCCACAACTATGAAGGGTCCCAACGAGTGCATACACAACTTTCCAAGATGCTTATGGTATCGGCTGTTGTAGAGTAACACTTTGTCCCCTTGTGTAAATACCTTGGTCTTAATGTGTTGGTCATGCCAATATTTTTGTCCTACCTTTTCCACGGATTGATGGAAGTCTGCTAGAAATCTGGTTTCCTCAAGTTCTTGTAGCTCCGTAAGTCTCTGCGCTACTAAATCCCCTTCTGTCATACATGTGACTTGTGAAATATACAAGCTTGGAGTGATGAACTCCACAGGCACGACTACCTCCCTCCCATAGACTAATTGAAACAATGTGTATCTATCGAGTTTCTTTGTAGTTGTCCTGTAGGCCCAGAGGACAATTGGAACTCTATCATCCCAGTCCTCCCAATTTGTGCAACAGACCTTTGTTAGTCCTCTTTCCAGAATTTTGTTGAAGGTTTCCACTGTTCCGTTGGCCTGTGGGTGGTATGGAATGCTCTTGTGATGCTGGATCATAAATTCTGTTGTAAGTGTTGCTATAGTGCTACTAATGAAATGATCTTCCTGATTGTTGGTTAGGCTCCTTGGACATCCGAATCGGGTAATGATATTCTCGAAAATGAACCTGGTAGAAGTGTCTGTCGAACAGTCCTGTACCGCTGCTTCTTCTGTCCAATGGGTAAGGTAGTAAGTCGCGGTAATAATGTACATGGCCTTTGAATGAAGTCAAATGCCCATTTCTCAAATGCCTGTGTAGCTCTAACTGGTTGCAGTGGTAGTTCATCTTGTCATGACATCTTGCCCACCCATTGACAAACATCACACGATCTAGCATATACTTTTGCTTCCTTGAATAGTGTGGCCCACCAAAGTCCTTCCTGTAGAACTTTCTGTGTCGTGGCCTTTCCTTCTATGTGGCCTCCTGCTATTCCACTATGGCATTCCTAGAGTATATCCCGCCTTTCATGACCCAGGACGCATCGTCTGAGAATGCTGTCTATTCCTAGTTTATACAATTGTCCGGTAATCAACTGGTACTCTACTACTCTCATGACCATATGGCGCTTTTGTGTTGTGGAATATGTTTCAGGACAGACCCCTGTACTGATAAAGATTTCTATGTCCTCCAAATATTCCTGTATGGCCTCAATCCTAAACAAGTCTACATCTGGGAGCTGGTCATCCACTGCTCCACCACTTTCTCCTGACTCTAGCCTAGATAAATGGTCAGGTGCGACGTTGCATCGTCCCGGCTTGATGATGACTTCAAAATAAAATTCCCGAAACAACAACAACCATCTACAAATTCTCCCTTCCAACACAGGTTTATTAACGAGGTAGTTCAGTGCAGAATGATCAGTGAAGAATTTGAAGTGAGATCCTAACAAATAATGTCTAAATTTCTGTAAAGCATAAATCATTGCTAAGCCGTCCCTTTCTGTTGTTGTGTAGTTGCGTTCTTCTTGCGACAACTTTTGACTCAGAAAATAGATAGGGTGATCTGTAGCTCCATCTCCAGGTTGCATTAGGATAAATCCTAAGGCAATTACAGAAGCATCTACATGGACGTGAAATTCTTTCTCCCAGTTTGGGAATATCAGAATCGATGCTGTAATGAGTTTCTCCTTAAGTGTCTCAAATGCTTTATCGCATTGGGGAGTCCATTGGAACGTTTCAACCTTTTTTAGAAGGTTTTCCAATGACACAGTAATGTTGGCATATCTTCGAATGAACCTGTGGTAGTAACCTGTGTGTCCTAGTGTGGAGCGCAATTGTTTAACACTTGTAGGTGGTGTCATATTGACAATGACCACAACTTTGGTTGGGTCTACCAATACTCCTTCTCGACAGATTATGTGGCCCAACGGATTTCCATGTGGCACACAAAATATACACTTTCTAATATTTAATGAAATTTGCAACTCTCTCCATCTGTCAAACATTAGCCTGAGTAGTGATACATGTTTTTTAAGAAAGCTATATATTTTCCAATCATCCATATAGACTTCGATAAACTTGTGAATGAATTCTCTAAAGGCTGCTATCACAATCCTGGAGAAAACTGTAGGGGCGTTCTTTAAACCAAATGGAATTATGTTGTATGCAAAAGATCCCCATTTCGTAATGAAAGTAGTCTTTCTTTTGTCTTCTTCAGCAATCCTGACTTGATGGTATCCTGAAAAACCGTTTGTAAATGAGTATGCTTCCTTCCCCGCAACCTGTTCTAGCACCTCATCAGTAAAGGGTGTTGGGAAAGGGTCGTGCACACAGGCAGAGTTGAGGCTTATGTAGTCTACACAGACTCTAATATCCTCAATGCCTTTCTTGATTTGAATGACTATCGGGCTAACCCACTCTAATTCTTCTATCGCAAAAATGAGACCTGCTTCTAACATCTTATCAATCTCCTTCTTAACTTTCTCTTTTACTCTTGTGTTAAGATGGTATGGTCTATGTCTATCAGGCTTGCATCCTGGTTTTAACTCAATCTTCATTTCTCCCATGACTCCTTTGATTCCTTTTAATTCTGAAAAAGTCTTTGAGAACAAATCCTCATATTCCCTCAGTAAACTATGTATTTCCTGACTGGTTTTCTCATCCTAGTAGTCTCCTACCATAGCTATCTTGGGTTTCTTTGCAGTCCCTATGTTGATTCTGTACAATTTCAATGGGTGGTTGTAGGAACTATCGGTTTGGATGGGTATGGTGTTTTGGATTTCTCTTCTCCCCTCTATTTCTTTGATGGCTAGGTTTCTCAGTCCTTCTAATTCATCTAGGCTTTCCGAATCTTTTCTAATCTGATAACATTCTATAGGCTTGTCAATCAAGGGTAAGTGGAGTTTAGTCTGAAGTTCTTGGGTATTCTTGGGACACACTACAAAGTTTGATCTCTCATTACCATTTTTTGTAAAAATAAGTTCTTTAATATTTTGTAGGGCTAGTTCAATCTCGGGGTACTTACCTGAGAATGAGAAGTCTTTGCAAAATTTAGCTGCTACTGTCTGCTAGTCGCTGGTCCGTCTTATGGTTTCTTCATTTATGAACCAAGTTTTCAGGATTGGGCCTAGAGAATGGGGAAATACCTGAATATATAAGTGAGAGGGTATCTCCACATCCTGCCACTGTGTCACACATTGTTCAATGTGTATTTTAGGATCCGATTCTCTACTGAATGGTTGCACGACTTGGAGATCCATCTGCATTTGTTGCTCCTTATTCCATAACCTGTACTTGATAGATTTCTTCACTTCGTCCCAAGTTCCGAGCAAGGATTTATGAGTGGCCCACCATCTGGCAGGGTTGTTCTGAAAGGCTACATCTAGTACCGAGATTATTTGATCTTCTCTCACATTCTCTTCCATATTCTGCAAAAAATTGTCTAGATCTGAAGTACCATCATATACTGGGTGTTCTCTCACTTCAGTCCCAAACCATTTGGTCATTCTGACAGTTGCACATCTTCTTGAGAATATTTCGTGCGACCCTTGTTGCCAACTATCAAAAGCCAGTTCTAAATCTTCATCTATTGACTGTATACTTCTCCAGCTTACTGATCCATAAAAAATGGGGTTTATGCAATCATTTTTTGTCCCCGCTGTCACAATGTACAACTGGTCTAGGTCTCCTTCCTCCATATTATTGTCTATTGGTTCTGTGTACCTAGGTCCTACATATGGATCCAAGGGTTGAACTACCTTGATTCCCTCAGCTGCAAAAGTCATGGTATCTTTCTTTAAATCGATTACTACATAATTATCATAGGTCTAATCGATGCCAAGTAACGCAGGGTAGGGGTCCTTGTCTGCCATGATCTCAATGACTTCAAAGTCAACTAATGTTTTTACTCCTGCTACATCGATTTCTACATTCTCCAATCTTCCTATGGGAAAGATACAATATTGGTTTTCCATTCTTAGTTGAATTGGGGAATATGTCAGTCTCGGTTTTCCTAAGGCTTCCCAAGTATTCTTAGGAAGAATGTTCACATCTAACCCTAGGTCCAACATGATGTCCTTAATTTCGAAGTCGTCTAGCTGGGCGACCAGTCGAAATTATTTCCCGGTTCATACTTTTCTTCGCTGTACTCTTTGAGTACTCTTCTCAGGAATATTAGTTCTTATCCTTGCTTCTGAAGGTTCCTCATTCCCTAAGACTAGGCACAACGCATTGCACAAATTTTCTGTTAGTCGGTCATCCCCTAGAATGTCAGAGAATTGTTACAGGTATGAAATAACTGAGAGGGGGGGGGGGG
>ML828974.1:63768-88426 GCA_009831015.1 Picea engelmannii
TCAGCGTCTGTGTTTGCATTTGTGTTGCAGCATGTTTCAGCATCTGTTCTTCATAAACAATCGATTGCCATCAATGACAACCTTGATCATCTGCGCCTTGATCATCTGCGTCATCTCTGTTGTAGCCATATTTCCAACAAGAATAGTTGAAACCAAATATCAACTTCATTCTGGGGTTGCTCAGACTGTCTTGATATGGCTACAGGGTTTCTGGGTGTCGGGGGTGAAGCAGGGACTTGCGCCATCTTAGGGTAAACAATCGGCTAGGGGGGGGGTTCTCTTGCATTTCATGACTAGGAATATTCTGAAATACTTCTATGGAATCTTTAAAGAACAACCTTTTCTTTAGGGGGTCATACCTATCTCTCTTAGGTGTTGCTTTATGGATATGAGGTAAAGTATCAACATCAGTTCCTCTCTTCACTCCTCCTCGAGTAACGATATTAAGGCTGGGAAATTGTCCCTTAAAAATCCTCTTGATCTCTGAACTGATAAGGTTAGTTCCTCTTTGTCATACTCTGTCTTCCCATTTTTCAATTATATCTGGACAGTATTTAGTTGCGTGTCCGTTGGTTCTGCAGTGAGAGCACCATGGCCACCTTGGATGAGGACAATCTCTGGCCAGGTGACCTTGTTCATCGCAGTTATAACATCTCCTTGGTCCTCATCCCCTAGTTCTTCCTCCTCTGAAATATCATCCAACTCCACCTCCTTGACCTCTTCCTGGTCCTTGAGGGTTTTCATTCACCCTGAATGTTGTTTTGTCTAATTTGTCTGCAAGTGCGTCCAATGCTCTACATTGATTGGTAGTATGCGTAGTGGATGCACATAACTCACAGTGTACTATTTTTGGTATTGTCGAATACTTCTGCATGATGGGGCACTGTCTTGGCCCATGGTCGTGGATTCGACAGATTTCACAATATTCCATTGTTGGTGTTGCTTGGCCTCCTGGGAAAGCATGATATGGGGTAGGGTTGTGGAATGATGAATTCATCGACACTTGCACAACTCCTCCCGTGGGTCTTGGTGGGGTTACCATCATATTTTGAGGAGGTCCCAGTCCCCTCATTCTCAGACATTTGTTTGCTATATGACCTTCCGTATAACTTCCAGTGCACCAAACCTGTGGTTGTCCTGGTATGGGTATCATCAGCTCCTGAATTGTTTTTGTTAGTGCCAATATCTGCCCTTGTAGTTGCGCCAGATTCACATCTACTGGGGGTTGGATTACTCTCAGGATCTCGGGGTATTCCGCCATGGATTCAATCTTCATCGATTTTTCCAAGGCATCTGTTAACGTGGCTATCCGCTATTGCGTTAGCGGAATCCGAGTCAGAGGAAACATCCCCTGAATGTACCACTCCATTTTATGTTCTTTGTGTATTGGATGTGCCAACCTTCCTATGGAATATTTAAACTTCTGGCTATACTCCCAGGCTGATTCACCTTCCCTCTGTTGGATCTCGCGCAGCTCAGACAAAGAATTTTGTTTTGACTAGGATAGTTTGAATTCTTCTATAAACCTCGTCCGTCCTTGGTCAAGTCTGAATGATTGACCTTGCGTCCCTGGCACTCCTGGTTCAATGATCTTCATGTACCATTTGAGAGCATGACCTCTCAAGGTAGTCTAGAACTCGACCAACTTATTCGCATCCGGGGTTCCTCTGGATCTCCAGATCGCTTCACATAGGAACCAGTGCTATTCAATGTCTTCGTCTCCCTTACCCCAAAATTATGGGTATCGAGAAATTGAACCTCTCGCATGGCTGGCCATCGTTGTTCTTGTTGTTCGTATCAATATGAACCCTAACGGTCTTGCTTGTGATCTACCAGGAGATCCCAATATCCTCCCTGTACCTGCAACTCCTGGTTGTGCCTGACTAACTAATTGTATTGGAACAGAATTAGCGTGAGAAGGTAGTATCAAACTTACTACTTGAATAGAAGGCACTTGGGGTATGGGTGATTCGGGGCTGGCGCCACTGGCTTCGGGGAAGTTTTCTTTGATCTGGGGGGTCTCGTTAGCTTCCTCTAGGACGATCTCTTCAACCGGATTCCTGATCTCTCCTGTTATCGGGGCTGAATCTTCTCTTTCTCCTCCACGATTCATGCCGACTTCCTCCTCTCTTTCCTCCGTTCTTTCTCCTTCTCGTCCCACTTCCTGGGGACTGATTTTTCTCCTCACTTCTCTCTCGTTTAATCTTTGATTGGCCAGTCGTTCTTGTATTCTCATCTTCTGCAGTTCTTCCATCTGTCTTTCCTCTACTTCTCTCACTCCACCTTCTTTCCTCAACTTTTCAGATTGTGTTATGACTTTCTTGATCTTCCCGCGCCACCACTTCTCAACTATGGCATCTCTCTTCAAGGCTCGCTCATCTCTTGAATCCATTTCTTGCTGTTCCCCCCCCATTTTTCAAAGAACCCTTCCCCTCTCTCAAAGAATCCATTTCTTGCTGTTTCCATTTATTGGGTGTTTACGCTGCCATCTCGGTTGGGGGCATAATCAACATCCCTTCCTCCATCAAGAAAACCTTAATCCACAGGGGGATTTCTCTCAACAGTCTTCCCCTTGCGCCTTTCTTGAAAATTTCCTCTGCCCACGAAAAAGACTGGTGGTTCTCAGCTGCAAATTCGATTATGTATCCCTCTAGCATGGTACTAACCCATAAATCCACAGCTTGTGTAGCTGGGCAATCCAGCCTCTGGAGTGCTGCTAACTTTTTGGTATCCCATGCACAAATATTATTGGTTTGTCGCTGGAACTCTGGATCTTCTTGGAGCCTCTTTATTCAGTGAAAAAATTCTTATGGGAATTTAACCTAGAAAATCTCATACTGGTCGCTCGATCTTTCTGAGTAAAATATTGCTTCGCGAGTGTTTTCCAATGATTTTCTCCTTAGTTCCGCTTCTTTCCATATGAAGGCATCACAAATCCTTTCCCACCATTGATCAATGCCAAATCTATGGATCAATGACAACATTCTCCCTACAGGTTCCCTTTTTACACAGGTCTCGACAACAGAACCATTTTGTTAGCACGAATTTGATCAGACCAGGGTCCTTCTCAAGTTACCAACAAAAGGTACCATGTAGTCTAGAGCGCTGGCATTTTCATATCCTCCGAAGAGAAGAAGTATCACCCGAAGCGCTGCTGAGACAGATAGATAGGGAAGGGTAGGGAGAAGACCAAAGAAGATCCATAGAGCAGTCAGAACTCATTCCTGCTCTTGCGCAAGAGACATTAACAGATTTGAAACATATAAATGCAGGAATCCAACTTACTTACATTGCGAGCAAACATTCAAAGGTCGAACCATCAAATAGAACTCATAAACCATAAAGGAAATACTGTAATGCATAAGTAAGCATGTAAATAATTTCGGTCCTGCTTCATATTATCTTTTGGATCTTTCTCTGATTACAGACTCAAAATTACATAGTAGGGATCAGTACAAAATATTGGCTCTTAGACTCATGTCACAAAGCTCCAATCCTCTAGTTGATAGTTCTAATCCATTATAGACTCAGACGTGTCTTTTCCCGACCTACAACAATTATCAACAACTAATCCAAAAATTTGGGCCACTCTCACCAACTTGAGTCAACTCAGCCCAACTGACTAACTCATGAACTAATGAACCAATTACAGAGCGACGAACCAAAGAACAGGTGAGCAACAATAATAATGAAAACCCTTTTACAATTGCATTCAATCCTATATATAGCTGGGTTGTGTCTTCCTTCGCGGTTTGCATGCTTTCTTGTTTTGTTACAACCGTTTGTTGCTTCGTTGGCATTGCACTGGCTTCCACAACTGCTTTCTATTGCTCTTTCTCCCAACCTCTGATGGAGTTTGCACAACTCGTGCTTAGTCAAAAGTTGCACAATTATTTCTCAAAACGAAGGGCCCAAAAGTGTCAGCCAAATTTGTAGAAAACATGAGAACAACAATAATGCTTATTAAAAAATATATAAAATAATTTAAAAATAACAAATTACAATACCATATTCAATATTGAACTTTGAAGATCAATTTTGACACTTAAAATCATAAATGTGCCTGCAATATTTATTAAATTAATTAGAAAAGGTAGTTATCGCTATTTACATTGTCCAAAATGAGTCAAAATGGAGAATAGTTCAAACTTAAAATCATCGTTGAAGGGTGAAAAGTACAACTGCATCGATTATTGTTTGCTTTATGATTATTTACAAATTGCATCACTTTGTCTCATTGCTCTCTACAATAGTGGAATGTTTGAATTCCATAATTCTTGTTTCCTGTAAAAGGGGCAACTACCCTATGCCTATAAAAGGGGCAATTACCATGTGGTAGCGGCCCCTAAATATGATTAAGTGTGATATGATAGAAATGTATTGATTTTGATACATTAAGCCCCCCTACATTCACTTGAGATGCAAAGTGGGACATCAAACATTATCCACAAGAGAATCCCATTGGACGGTGGAGAATGTATAGGGTGCAAGGCCTATAGCTTTAGAGGCTTGCTTAGTTCTTACTATATTAGTTCTTTAGTTGTTGAAAGGAATCGATACACTTGTAGTTTAATCCACTTTGTTAAGAGGGACATGCTTATATCTAAGAGAGTGAAGAAACTTGTTTATGTGCATAGTAGTCTTTTGGTCTTGTTCAAGGAAGCTACCTTGGTATTTAGTGGGACATACAATATGATGGAATGTGTATGCTATGTAGAATGATGAGGAGGATAATCCTTCACCAAATGTAGGATTGGTTAGCATACCTTTATATGGTATTGCATCTCATCTTGGTGGTGATGATGATGACAATGACGATGCAAGTGCAAATACCTAGTCAGTCTTAGGGCTATATGATTAGCCTTGACACCAAAGGCTATACTTTATGATGATCTTCAACTTTAATTCTATATTTTGGCCTTTGACATTTTTGGACTATGTTCTACTATGGGTATTTTGTCAACTTTTGCACTGTGTTCTACTATGGGTATTTTGTCAACTTTTGGACCATGTATTGCTTTGGGTTTTTTTGCCAATATGATATGGGTGGTTTATGTTTCTATAATTGTGAAATCATTTAAATTTTCAATTGTTAGTTCTGAATTTGATATATTTATTTATAGGACTTTTATCATTTATTTACTATGTACTTGTCCATTGTTTCATCATTTGACAATTGTCATAATTTGTATTAATTGCAAATCCTTTTGCAATCTTTTTAAGTTTCAAATTTCATTACATGGGTATGTTTAACGTACCTTTCGTGCAATTTATCACCAAAATTGACAATGGAAATATAACCAAGATACTTCTGCAATATGTGGCAAAATTATGATGATATTGCCAACAAGGCTTTGTTTCACTAATGAGGTTGATTGAATGTCAAGCTGTCCACCAAGGTTCCATTATTAACAAGGTTAGGACCACCCAAGTGGCATGTTAAGAAAGGATAAGTTCAAGTACAAGTCCTAAGGGAATTTTGCGAAATAGATACCCCTTATAGTTGACAACTACGCCCAAGGAAGTTTGTGTTATGCAGTGCAACCCCTTAGGGTGTTTCTGGAAGCACCTCAACAAAAAATGATTATGATGGTGTGAAAAGGGAGAGACTCTATTAGGCCTTACATCCACAATGTATATTATTTTTTGGCAAAAATATTGAGGGTGGTTTGCACAATTAAGGTAGACACGATCCACCCCTACATTTAATTTGAAGAGTAAAATAAAAAACCATTTTATTTGAAACTATATATAAGGAAGTTATTGATGACTAGGCATGATTTCAATTTGCCTCACATATCGCTGAAATTGGGATTGTAGAGTGCAAATTTGGAGAAAAATTTTGATTGTGACCAACATTATTACCACGAACTTGTGCAACAAATCACATTTATGTAGTAATGGCCTATACAAGGAGGATTATCGTAGACTTGGATTACATTGATGTACAAAACCATATAAATTAAGCATCAACTATCAATCTCTTTTGTGGGCTAAGGAAGATCCAAAGTAGGATTGATACATAGATTTAAAGCACATGGGTACTCAACTTCCTTGTGTGTTCCTCACTAAAAGTAGGAGTGACTAAGAATGATAAGTAAAATGCTTATGAATTAGCAAGTTATTTTTTACCATTATTTGTTTTCTATTTATACAATTTTGTGAGTTTTTTTGTTTCATTAGGAAATTGAAAATTGAAACTAACAAAACAAAACAGTGGGAAAATGACCCTAAACTTCATATTAAAGATAAAAGAAAAAAGACAAAATAAAATTAGCATTTCCATATGTTTTTGTATTTTTTGGTCATGCTAATTATTGTTAACATAAAGAAGAAAGTTTCCTGGATGGGGTGGATGCCGACAAGACAACTTGAGCCCACGTGGAGTGGATGTGGCCCCACATGATGAGCACCATGAGCCCGACACACGAGGGAGGGAAGGTGCAGATGACACGCAAGCGATCATCGGGTTAATGTGATGGAGTTGACGGCTAAAGGTGATAACAATTCGTGTGGTATGAGTATTCAATATGAGAATTGTGGTGGGAGACATGGAGTTGGTACAAAACTCTCATGCCTTATTGTGCTGAAGTGTCTAGAAGGAGAAAGGAGTCGTATCAGGTGTTATTACCTTGAATGGGAGGAAGGTATGCACAATATTTTCATGGATCTTGGGGGTAAGATATATTACATGATGGCGAATATTAAGAGCACACCATCAAACGAAGATCAAGCTTACAATTCCCAGTAGGTGATGAGGAAGGCTCTTGGTTCATACTCAAGGCCTCCTGGTGTGGAAAAAGTAACAGTCCTAGCTGTTGAAAACAATGGGGGACTCTTGTCTCTAGTTGGTTTGGGTTTTCAATGGCTCGAGTGGGGAGTAGAAAAGGAAAAATTCAACAGGGTGGGAAACATGACAGGGAAGCCTCCACCTCTAGAGGTCCCATCGCTAACATGCAGGCAACACGAGAAGCATGCACTGTCGAAAATCCATTCATCGAACTATGCTCAGAGGAGGAGAAGCGAGAAACAAAAGAGGTCGAAGGACGTGTAAGAGAACAAAGAGGGGAATTGTTTGGAAGATAGGTCTTAGAGGAAGTGGAGGACTAGGTAGATGATCCTTTCTACTCCAGGACTAGGGACACCAAGTATTTTAGAATTGCAAAAACCTATTGGACTGTAAAAGCAAAGATTGGCCAAGCGTTGCACAAGACAAGGAATGAGCAGTCAGACATCCTCCACACACTTCACATTTTAGAGGGACAATTTGTGCTACTTTGCAAATCATAGTTTGGCATCAGTTTCAGGGTGTCATCGACTTCTTGGGAACCTGGAAATCATAAGTAAAATTAGGGCTCTCCCAACATGTCTGGCTCTACTAGTTTCCCAATTGAAGTCGACAAAGAGAAAAATCAACTAGAGGATCCTGGAAGCGACTGCGACACCAATCCGAGCAAGGGGCCACCAACAACAAAAGTGCCAGGATAAGGGGTTTGTGGTTCTCTGGTTTTTGAATTTTTCTTTACATATATCCAAGTGAAATATAACATGCTGCGAGGGTAGGTTCTATGAATAAAAGCTTGACTAGTATAGGGGTTTTTGGTTAAGTTGCAGATGGTGAGTTTTGAACTCTGGACTTAACTCTATTTGGGTCTACACTTATGGTATTTTGATGGAAAATTGTGACATTTTACTGGGGTGTGGACTTGGTTTCTAGCTTTGGCAAGTCCTCCCGACCTGGCTATATATTTTTTGTGAATATAATAGAATACATTGCATGTTTAGATTAAAAAAAAACATAAATAAGAAAATGAACACAAATGATAAAGAAAACAAAAAATCAAACTTTCAATTATAACTCAATTTGAAGCCCAAACATGCTAGAAAATAAAGCTTAACGTTTCTTAACAAAGAGGCATTATGCATGAATAGAAGCAATAAATGGTTAAAAAATCAAAGTAAATATAACCAAATCTCTAGATTTTATTCATAAAATATCATCTTCAAATTTGCATTTCTAAGAACAATGGTACTAATATCCTCAAATTGATTTCATATTGCTTTTTCAAATCCTAGAGTTTTTGAGTTTTGACAAAGATCCACATAATATTCAAACCAACAAATGATATACGTTTGTCCTCACTATAGGGAAATACATTTTTTTGTGAGCATATTAAACCATTAGCGACTAAAAGATTTATAATAAGAACAACAATTACAAACATTATACATCAATGCCAATGTCTAAAAGATTCACCCACACACTTCTTGAACCTTCGGGAAAGAGTTCCTGTTGTCAGCAAAGAACATTGCATCTTGAAGTGTGTAAAAATAATGATGTGAAAACATACCTCTTGTGCTTTAACATACCTGAATAGAGATTTAACATACCTCCTGTGATTCTCCATTATCTCTCCATTTTCTTCACTTCAACAATAAATTGGAGGATGCAAAATAGTTGCCAACATTTGTGAAATAAAATAATAAGTAAACAAATATGATACCTAGGGTTTGAAAATAAAAGTTAGTAACAAAAATCTCCAAAGGTTCATGTTGGAAGGATAAAATAAGGAAAAAGAATGAGTCATTACCTAATGCCACAACTTAAGCACCTAGTTCAATATATTGTGAACTCTTGGTGTCACATTATCCTCCTTATGGCTCCAAATATGGTCTTTATAACTCCCAACATACCACCTATAACTACCACTTGGTGCAAGCAAGTGTATAAACAAATAATATCACAACATAAATTATAGAATCAAAACCACATAGAATCAAAATAAGGATGGCCAATATTTGCTTAAATGAAAACATGTTGAAAAACATATCCACTAAAATAAAGCATTGTCGTCATTTGTCTAACATGAGATTGAATACATTGAAGCAAAGTAAAATATCACTTATAAAAAAATGAACCAAAGTTCATCCCAATCCAAAAGGTCTTGATAATACAACTCAAAATTAATTTTGTCAAAAAAATACCAAACGGTGCATCCAAGTGCCACCAACAATGGAACGTATCAAATTAGAGAAATATAAGATTTGGGAGAAACAAGTCTTGAGCAAGATGTCAAGGAAGGTTGGGGTTCTCTCTCGGAGGGGAATTAGTGAATATTCACCTTAGGGTGTGTACCATGAAGTGATATTTAAATTCTCATGTCTTGGAAAGGTTGAACAAAGCGAGCATAGGGGCGAGAGTCTTCAAAATGATCACCTATCCTTTTGCAGGAGAGGTCATGGGGGTATTAGTAGTAATAACAACAAGAGTTTTTAAAAGAAGGGATATTATAGATCCTTGGGGGGACAAGGTTGGATCATCAATAAAGGTTTTTAGTCAATCGAGCACGAGGGAAACTTTACGAATAATTACATCAGGGAAGGGCTACAAGGAGTGGACATCATTGAGTGTGAATATTCAATTGTATCCCCTTTATTAATGACTTTAGGATCCACATTCCCCCCCCTACAATCATCATTTTTATCATGCTCAAATTCCCAAGCAGGTTTTGGATCTGATGTAATAAGGGTAGCATTATTCACTTCTTGCAAACTGGGAGGAGGCAAGGCCTCAATAGATTAGGAAAATGCAATAGGGGATTTGGTTAAAAATCTGATCTCCCAAGTATAGATGGACTATTTTTGCACATTGTGAAAACTCTCCATAAGAAATATAAAAGTGCATAGAGAACTTATCTTCTTTCTTCGACCATCTATCCAAGTATTTACATTTGGGCCTCCTCTTCTTTGCCCATGAGAATGGCCTCTACCCCAAACAATCATACTTCATTCAACCATAAAAAACAAGAAGCAACGACAAATAATCTATGAAGGAACTTATCAAACTATGAACTTGACAATAACTATGCTTAAATCAAATCATGCATGGTAAATACAAAATGAATTGGGATCATTGACCAAAAATTCATGACCAAGTAAACATAATGTGTTGAACAACTAGGAATAATTTTTAAGGAAAGAACAATGTTGAGAAGTTGGATAGAGGGAGGCTAGCTTTGGTGGCTAAGTAAAATTCCATCATTGAGCTCTATAAATAATCACAATCAACAACACACATATGAACAACAAATTGATATATAATTTTCCCTAAAAGAATATCAAGGATTAACAAAATCAAATACATGGCCATGCGAGCTCCCAAATTTCTTTAGCAAGTGTTGTTGAACAATTACTTTCAAAATAAACCATTAGGAACATTAGAACAACTGCATTGATCATCTTCAAAAAAGGAGGAATGAACTTATAACAATAACTTATAATCATTGTCAAATACTTCACAGTGAACAAACCGCAATTCAAAATATAAACCCGAGATAACCAAATAAGAAAATATTTCAAAGGAATTGCATCCAATGGCTATATCCGTGTTGAGAAAAAAAAATTGGATGTTACTATACCCATAAAATCAAGTAATGCTAAACAAGTCCAGGATAACAACTCAACCCAAGAGTTACTCAATAATAATATCCCAAGAATTACACAAAATTATACTATTCCAAAAATTGAGCAGAGAAATTACATTAAAGGGCTAGCCATAAACTCCTCATAAATAAAAACATAAACATCAATAGAGAGAGAGAGATTATAACCAAATTACTCAAGTAGGATTCCATTTCACCAAATATTCCATCTTAGACATAAAACATTGCATCGAAAATTGAAAAGATAGAAACATCACCATTGTGCAGATTGTTCATGAGCAACATGTGTTGCTAACAAAAGCTAGAAAGGGAACACCATCAATAGAACATCCACCAATTAACTTTACCATGATGCATCACTAATGGCATGAAATAAATACATCAAGGCCCCATTAGAGAAATTTTAAGGTAAAAATTAGGCCTCAAAACAAAAATGTGCTATCAAGATCAACTTTAAAACAAAATAGAATTCACAATGATGTTGTTGTTGGAAATATTATTGTCATTGATGTCAAAGGTAGGGGATACTATAGATGTCCAAGATAAAGATTGCAAGATGGATACTATTGGAAATGTTGTTTTTGAAATTTTTTCAATGCTTAGTTTGGATACCCTATCTTTGAATTCCTTTTTACTCTAAATAAATAGATCAAATGGGAACATAAGATATATGGTTGAAAAGAATATTCCAGGACATGTCCAACAGTTAATATGTCACTCCCTCTAACTCCATAGAAATGCGGAGATATGAAATATTTTTTTAGGTCAACCCATCCATAAAGTACAGGTCGACGTAGTCAGTTTTACAAATCAACCCCATAAGTGAACGCATACATACTATAAATACATGATAGATGTACACATTTGAAGAGCATCCAAGCAAGAAGAGAAAGCACAAGTGCGCAAAAGAGATTTGATGTGCGCAAGAGGAGATGGGGAGTATTCTTTGGGTCTAAAGGTGCACAAGAGAAGTTTTCTTGGAGTTTTAAGGGTGTGTTATGAAGGACTAAGGTGTGTTGCAAAGTGCGTTGTTTTGAGGTTGTGATGCTGCAGTCTGGAATTATATTCAGGGAATGATGTTATGAGGTTCACTAGGGCATGAAAGCTAAATCTAACTAGGGATTGAAGTTATGTCTGGGGTATAAAGCAAGGAGAGGCGCTGGAGTATGAAAGTTAAGGGTATGATGATGATGTGAAATGCATGAGGTATGAAGCATGCATGTGAAGTCAAAAGTACTCTGTGTACGAATATCTTAGATTGGTGCCTATACAAGTCTTACTGAGTTGGTGCTCAGTTAAGGAGATTGGTGTATCTAGTAGGTTGGTGCCTACACAATATCTTGCTGAGTTGGTGCTCAACTGAAAAGATTGGTGGATACAAGCTTTGTAACAGTAGGTTGGTGCCTACAAACATCTATCAAGGTAAGTTTTGTGGTTTTCTTCCACAAGAGTTTCCAAATGAAACTTTGTGTACTGTGATTTGATTTTACATGCATTTACTATTTTAAAATTAATGAATGATTGATGAATGCTCATTTAAAGTAAAAAGTATCTTATACCGATTCACCCCCCTCCTTCTCAATATAAGGATAAGTTCAACAATTGGTATTAGAACATGTTCCTTTGGAAACAATCTAATCGTTGGAAGGAAGATCGCGGGAGAACACATGGCTAGTCAAGAAAGTTTCTCCACAAACAAGGCTACGTTCTTTGACAAAGAAGAAAGTGATGGATATGTTTATGATATTAACAAAGAATAATTCATCTTCATGGTCATCGATTCAAAGTCTAATAATATAGAAAATGAAGACAATTAGAAAGAAAAATCAGATTAAGAAGAAGACATTGATAGGGAATGAATCTTGAAGAAAAAATCATTATGCCTTAGAAGAAATAGACAGACTCAAGGGAAAGAATAAAAAGAAGAAATAAAAATTGCAGAAATATGAAAAGAAGGGTCATAATCTTGATGAAACATAAAAAATAATTATTATCTAGTGAGTATCTGAGGTACGAGTGGGCAGATCTAGCAGATCTAAGGTACCATCAAATAGATCTAGTGCAAATGTGTCGTACCAACGAGAAGATTTCGTAGATCTAAGGTACCACCAGGAAGATCTAGTAGATCTGAGGTACCAATGAACAGATCTAGTGCAGATCTGAGGTATTAGTAGGAAAATATAACAAATATGAGGTACTAGTAGGAATTTCTAGAAGATCTGAGGTACCAGTGGATAGATCTAGTGCAGAGCTAAGGTACCAATGAACAGATCTAGTGCATATATGAGGTGTCAATAGCCAAATCTAGAAGATCCGAGGTACCAATAGGCAAGTCTTGCAGATCTGAGGATCAACAGGAAGATCTAGTGCAGATTTGAGTGTTTAGCAGGAACATCTGGGAAAATCCAACCGAGATTTTCTTCAGGGCCATAGTTGCTAGGTTTGTTGTATTTGTATTCATCCTCAGTGGGCCATTTTCCTAGTAAGGGATCCCTTGTAAGCTTGGAGTCATTATCAATGCAAAGTTGATTTGAAGGGTAGAATTTATGTGTGTTGTGTGAAGTTTGGTTTCTAGTTTTGCTTCTATTGTTTTCTTTATTTCTAGCTAGTATATTTTATTATGTGTGTTGTAATTTATTTATCAACAAGGAAATTCACAAGGTAGTAAAGTATCTAGGTGCTAGGAATTGAGATTTCAACAAGCACTACCAAAGACTAAGGTACAATAATCGACCAGAGGGGGAGACTAGAATGCAGAGGAACTGGCAGACAGGCGAGGGGGAATTTCCTACTCACGAGGGGAAAGGAAACACCAAGGGAAAAAAACATGGAGTTAACCTACGCTCTGATACCATTGTCAGGCCGAGTATGGCAGAAGGTGTAACTCCACAGACTTGATTATTCCATTACCATGAAGATGAATAAATATACAATGAATGATTATTAGTCTTCCCCAACGAGTGACTCTTCCTATCACCAACGACTCTTCATATTTATCCTAATGATATTTACAATATTATTGATACAAGTACTGCAATCCCAAGGATTATGTGTAGTCCCTACACTTGAAATCTGAGTAAATATATAAGGAAATAGGTTGAAAATATTATTTTAAAAAGTAGCTTTCTTTCTTTCCCTTTGAAAATTCAAAACTCTTATTTTATTATTTTAACTATTGTTTTATCAATTTCCTTAGGAGACCCATTTTATACCTCAAATTTCCCCTAATGATTAATGTTGTTTGATTACTATTCATAATTACCTCTAAAATAAGATTATATGATTGGGTAAAATGTAGATTGAATCTTTAATAGTCTCGCCTAGCTTGTAGGCCATATTATTGTATTTTTTTACCAAGTCAACATGGCTTTGAAATTTCCCAAAAGTGGACTTAAACCAATAGAAAGTTCATACATGTAGAAAACATCTTAGAGGGTAGGCTAAAGAACTTTGGAGAAGATTAACCTTCCAAAGAATTGACAAATAACCACATGCATACATCGTTATCATTAGCACCTATATTATTGCAAGCATTTGAAAATATACTTAGATGTTCACTAGTAGTTATCAAACCCTCACTTGAGAATCTTGGCAAATGTTCTTTAAATTTGGGAAAAGGGTTAGTAGTACATGCAATATTCAAGGGAGAAGGCACATGCCAAGGTATGGAATCAACATCTTCCTCAAATTGAAACGATCCATATTTTCATATCACCTTTCGGGGGTTAGTAGTGGATTATATTGGTGCATAGTGGTTGTACATTTCTACTAATAGGCTGGGATGTGGAAATTTTTGAGGCACTATCTCCACCAGTGTTCATTGAATTCATTTTGATATGTGAATATGTGGGAGACAAACTAATGTCTAAGGGAGTAGAAATGCCAATATCAAAATTAGATAAAAGAATGGAGAGGTTGATGGTGAAGAGGATGAAGGGTCCTTTTGTTGAACTTATGCTTATACTCAATGGGGGGAGTACATGAGTATAAGATACTTTTTACTTTAAATAATCACTCATTAATCATTCATTAACTTTAAAACAATGAATGGATGTAAACTCAAATCATATTACACAAATTTTAATTTGGAAACCCTTGTGGGAGAAAACCAAAAAAACTTATCTTATAAATGTATGTAGGTACCAACCTACTATTAAAAATCTTGTAGGAACCAATCTCTTCAGCTGAGCACCAACTCAATAAGATATTGTGTAGGCACCAACCTACTAGAGACACCAATCTCTTCAGCTAAGCACCAACTCAACAATATATTATGTAGGAACCAAACTACTAGAGACACCAATCTCCTCACCTAAGAACCAACTCAATAAAACCTGTATAGGGACCAATCTAAGATCTTCATACATGGAGTACTTCTGACTTCACATACATGCTTCATACTTCATGCATTTCACAACATAATTATACCTTTAACTTTCATGCTCCAACACCTCTCCTTGCTTCATACCTCAGACATCGCTTCAAACATTTTTCATATTTAGATTGCAGAAAAAGGTTTGTATTCTGAGTATTTACCCTTGATTCATTGGGGTTGTCTAAGGGGAGTGAACATAAACTCTTTATATCAGTTCCTAACTCTAGGAGGATAAACCATTCTCAATTTATATGAGAAATATCTTCTCTTGGATACCAATATATCGGTAGATGAGATCTTAATATGCTTTCTAGTTGCTCTTGAGTTTCAACAATGTTAGGAATGAAACTAAAAAAAGGACAAGACAAACTAGTTTGGTTAGCAATGTCAACTTGTAATCCATGTTGAAATTGCTTTGTTAGAGTCATACAAAATACCAAAATACAAAATAGTGGGGTGAGTCTAACATGAAGAATATTAGCAACAAGTCCAAATTATCTTTCAGTAACTTTGGTTGTCGGGGCAACAATAGTTGTAAAACCAAATCAAAAACTTGATTTTGAATATCAGTATCATTATATGGCTTAAGAACTATCCCATGTTAAAATTTGTTGGGTAAGGTCATGAAACTATTAAACAACTAATATTGATAAAATAAACAAGAAGATGTTAGTTCACGACTATATATAAAAATACAAAATATGTCATAAAATGGGACAAGAAGGAGACTGCTAAATTAAACTAGGTTTTATCCACAATATGGTCACCAAATATGTTGATGCTCAAAACTATATAAATTAAGCATCAACTATCAATCTCTCTCATGGGATAAGAGAGAAGAAAAGTGGGGTTGATACCTAGATTTAAAGCTCAAGGGGTCCCCACATTTTGTGTGTTCCTCACTAAGAATACTTACATGAGAGTGAGTCGAAAGAAGGATATGTAAAATGCTTATGAATTAGTAAGTTTTCTTTTTAATGTTGTTATTTATTTTCTATTTATGCAATTTCGATGGGTTTTTTCTTTTATTAGGGAACTTAAAATTAAAATTGAAATTAATAGAACATAATAGTGGACAAATGACACTAAAAGCTTATATAAAATGTAAAAAAATGAAGAAATAATCATGATAGTGTTTGCATATGTTTTGGTATATTTTAGTCATGTTAATTATTATTAACGTAAATGATAAAGAAAACAAAAAAAATCAAACTATCAATTCTAACTCAATTTAAATCCCAATCATGCTAGAAAAAAAATAATATTAATAAGAAGATTGACCAAACAAAATTAAAAAATTATGCACAAATAGAAAAAATAAATGATTACAAATCAAATTAATTAAATATAACCAAATCTCTATATTTTATTCATAAAATATAATCTTCAAATTTGCATTCAACAATACAATGGTACTAGTAGCCTCAAAACTGAGTTTAGATTGCTTCAATCCCAAAGTTTCAAGATCTCACAAATATCTACAAAAGAATCAAACCAACAAATGGTATCAAATTATCTCGACTTAAGGGAAATGCATAGTTTCTACAAGCATAGTAAAAGTGAGTAGCACTCAAAGAATTATAATAAGAGTAATAATTGCAACAATAATTATAATTAGAAAAACTAGAACAATATAGGTCTAAAATAGGTCTCATAAGAAAAAACATGGTCGATGAGTTGGTTATTTGATGTTAAGTTGGAATTATAGAAATAAAAAATAATTATGTATCATATAGTATTTTATATAATATATAGTATTTCCAATATTTTTAAAACATCTTACATTAATTCAAATAGTAATGGTGAATAGGTAGAGTCATTCCCTCTATTTATACCTGGCCTGACAATGGTATCATAGCAGGTTTTAACTTCATGATTGTGTGCATAAACACCTATAGTTATTCCCTCTATGAGTCTATATCCTGCGTGCATAAATGCCTCTAGTTATCTCATTTGTGTAAGTATGCCATCTGCACATGCATTCTGTCGTTTGTAGGTGTTAGGGTTTCCTCAATATTTTGCTCTAAAAAATCCTCTCCCCCTATCCATTCACTTCATCATTTCGACAAATGTTTCTTCTCTATGTGCATTTCTTGGGCATGGACTTTGTCGAGGTCAAAGGTTCAAATCCCTAGTTTTGATTCTTCTTCACCAATTTTCCCTTTGGCTTTAATGCAAGCAATCCAAAACAAGGCAAGATACTGGTTGTTTTCGTTGAGTGGTTGTCTGAAAGTCATCAAGGTTCGAACTTTGTAGTAATATGGGATTTGTGGCTCACGAGAATGATTTAATCAAGCAAATCTCCTTTTGTTTATGGATGACAATAGTTTGATCGTCTACAACAAGTGACGTGTGAGGCCCAACAGATCCCTGTAACCCTTTTGATGCTCACCATTCTCTCTCATATACATAGCTACAAGACACATCGTTGTTTCAAGGCTTCCCCTCCAACTCAATAATCCCCAACTCAATGTATGCATCTCTAATTGATTAGATAACATCAATTCGATGGTGCTTCAGGTGGTTTTACTTCAGGTTTAACTCAATCTGTGCATATCTAATTGCTTGGATAAAATCAATTTGACAATGCTTTTGGTGGTTTTACTTAACATTGGTTGGTGCATGTCGGGGCCGACACTCTGGTGTACCTTGTTGTTGTTCTTAAATATCTTTCTATCGAGGTTTTGGAACTTATTGGTAATGCTCAATACAACAAGAAGACTCAAGCTTTTTGACATAAAACATTGAAGAATTTTGAGGTTTGATAAACTTGTCAAAGTTAGAAAATTTTAGTCTACACTTGCCTTTTCCTTGGGCTAAAGCTTACTACATTTTGGATTTTGGAATCTGATATTTGAGTATATGAGGAATTTTATCTCATTTTTTTTTATTCGTTTCAAAGAATCATTGATATCTATAAACTACTTGAGGTCAACATGAATATTTTTGGTTTCTAACTTCCTAGTTGAATAGACAAAAAGATATGAAAAATATTTGTAAAGAAACACTTAACATATCTATGGAAATTTATTTTCTTTGCTTCGACAAACACTGTATATACCTCACGTACTTGTTCCTCGCCTTTTTATGATTTGAAATATCAGACTTCTTGGTTAGCTTCAAAATTTTGTTGGAAGATGCATTCTCTCATCTCCATTATTGGTGTTGTGTTGAATGGAAAATAAAATTACCCATAATGGTCCAAAAAGATCAAACATACTCTGATTTTTAATGACTTGTGGGATGGCCTTTGTGAAGGAGAGAATGACAGACTGACCATACCTACAACAAATAAGGAGTTTTCCATATGGAATAACAAAGACAAGAAATCATATGTTGTGATTGTTGCGATGGTAAGTGAAGAGGTGAGCCATCATATTATTTCTATTAAAGAGTCATAGGGTGCTCTAAATAAATTGAAGGATTTGTATGACTCACACTCAAAATTGGAACTCATACAATTGTTGTTGAAGCTCTTCAACCTAGAGTTGAAGAATGATTATCACATGGATTTAGCTTCTGAGATCAAAACCATCATGCATGACATTGATGCCACTGGAGTGAAAATAGACAATCCTCTCACAACCTTCATTAAGGCCCTCTACGCTGCATATTCTCACTACCTTGAATCCATGGAAGCTAGTGGTCAAATGAATTCCATTGCATTTGACACTTTGGTGGAGAAATTTGCATAATGTAAGAAAGCCTTGAGAAAAAAAATCAGCTCATCTCACTAGAGAGACCATGTGCCTTGCTCAAAAAGATAAAAATCAATCACATGATTCTTCTAGAGGAGAAGCTAGTCAAGGAGGATGTGGAAGAAATAATTTCATAGGTAGGGGGGATAGAAACAACCAAGGCGAGAGACCTATCTTCATTGTGACTCTTGCAAAAATAATGGGTCACATGAAGTAAACACATGCAAAATCATATGGGAAAAGAACAAATACAAATAAAATCAGAAAGAAGACAAAGGTAAAACATCATATTTGGCGAAAGGTAAAGCACCCGAATCTCCTTTTTATATTGTTTCCCATTGTAATATAGGGGTAACTGAGGATTTTTTTAACACTTCATTAGCTTCTTGAAGAGATTCATGGCTACTTGACATAGGTACAACATGCCACATGACCTTCCAGAGAGACTTCTTTGAATATTTCAATGACAATGTATATGGCATAGTTTATTTTACAGATAAAAAAAGTCTCAAACCTTTGGGAATTGACACCATCATGCTTAAATTGCTTGGACTCCTGGATTCTCTTTTGAATGATGTGATTTATCTTCCTAAAATGTGAAGGAGCTTGTTGTCTCTTGTGCACATTCAACAACAAGGCCACTCTAATCACATCTTCAGTGGAAAAGTTGAAATAAGGAAAGCTTCTGACAACATGGTTGTTATGATTAGAGTGGAGAATGGAAGACTTTTGAAATTGAAAGGGATATTTTATCATGCACAAAATTTTGCATACCTATTGTTACTTCCCAAATTATCACCCTTGTAAGAGATACACTTGTGGCACTAAAGAGGCAAGCACACTTGGGAAATGTGCCCCTGTCACCTCAATACTTTTCCCCTTTACTTTAGGCCAGATCCTATAATCCATAGGGGGTATCCCAATCTAAGTGAAGTAATCCTATCAAATAATTTGTTTTCCTATGAAAGATCTACTTCAACAAACAACACCTCGAGATAAAATTAGATAGAATAGTGACCGATAATGACAATATGCCTTAAATAATATTCAATGGAAAACAAGAGCATGGACCACACCAATATAACAAGAGATGAAAGTTAATTATTATGTGCTTAGTCAGAAATAAGAGATAGATTCCACATTAAATACAAACTAGCACTAAACAATTATGAGCTTAATCAATATGTAATCATGAACTTTGCATAAAATTGTAAGAATGTATATTGATTCCCTTAGTGTTTCACCAAGAGAATCTCCCAATAAAAGATGAATACAATTAGCAACTGTGTGTTGGGTATGTGTTATATTCTTTGCATGTGTGTGTGTGGGCGCGTCAGATTCGACAACTGCGTCTGACGATCCCTCGTAGTAGTGCTATGTTTGTGTCGTGTGCACCAGACGCTTTCCTAGGGGGGTCCCAGGGGGGGAAGGTATGCCCCCCCTGGTTACGCACAGCGTTCGGGGCAGCGCCCCAAAATGTTTTTTTGGGTGGTTTTTGCTATTTTTAGCGGTTTACTAAATTAATCCTGGATTAAGGGATTAGGGTTTTGGTATCTACGGAATACCTAAAAACA
The DNA here is from genome assembly GCA_009831015.1 of Picea engelmannii. NCBI lineage: Eukaryota > Viridiplantae > Streptophyta > Pinopsida > Pinales > Pinaceae > Picea > Picea engelmannii. Next base: position 83,858 of record ML828974.1, read on the forward strand.
TTGTATATATTGTATGGTAAATGGTGAAATTCGATAATGAATATAAAAAGGTTTTCCTGGTTGAGGGTTTCCGGTATAAATCTCTGTGTACTATGTGAATGAGCCATTGATTAAATTCTGTTTTGCTTAAGAATCTATATGCATTGCTTTACTTTAGAGGTTTAAAACTTACACTGTGAAATCAATTTCAAAACTAGGTATGTTATATAATCTTTTGAAACAATCTATATATGAAATGTAAACTAGAAGAGGGTCAGAAAACACCTTCAAAGCGCCAAACACTAGCCTTTAGGGTTCCACCAAATCTGATTTCTAATGCAGAAAATTTAATTATAGATTTGAAGAATTACTTAAATCATCCCACAAAATGTTAGAACAATCCTTTAAGCACAATGAGGGAGAGCCAATTTTCTTTCTGAGGGTTATAGATTAACAATGCAACATAAACCCTTACAAGATGTCTAGAAAGCAAGATATAACATTGATTATCCACTAGACAATAAATGAATATTTTTTATTTTATTTTATTTTATTTTTTATGGATTTTTATATTTATAAAGCAATAAAGAAAACAATTTTTATTATAGGGAGTTATACTTAGTGCCTTGTCTCCACTTAGGGATTTATGGGGTCAAGAATTATGCCCCTCTAAGAATTGGTTATCCAAGTCTTATGGATTAGAGTGAGAGACTAGAACCTTAAGGAATAATAATCTCTTGCCTAATCAAGACAATTCATGAAAACCAAGTCCCTACAAGAAGGGTTTTCCCACGGGAATAGCCTTCGCCAACAAGATCAACTATAACTTGAATATAATGCTTAAAACCCTTTCCAAGGAACCAAGAGGAAAAACAAAGAAATGGATTAAGTACTTACCCATGTTAACAAGAGAAGAAGGAAGGAACAAACCCTAGAACAACTCCTTTCCAAGTAGTCAAGTAAATCATCAAATGGATTGATCTTGCTAGCTTTGTAACTATAGTCTTGAGAATTCACAATAATATATTTGAAGAACCAAGAAAAATAACCAAGAAAGAGAGAGATCCAAGAATTGATGATGGTTTGGAGTGAGAGGAGATCCTCTATTTATAAATAAGGATTTACATCCTTCTCATTCATGGTAAAGAACATTCCAGAAGATAATTTGTTAGATCTCTTTATGGGCACTTTAAAGGAGAACATTCAACATGAGGCGTGTCTCTTCAAAACTAAATCCCTAGAGCATGCTTTCAGTATGGAAAGCATAAGTGGAAACATAATATGGCTACTAGAAGGGTGTCCATTAACAATTATAGAGAGAACCATGTTCCCTCTCTTAACCTCACTCAATCGTCAAGGTTGACACCTCAACAAATGGATGAAAGAAGAGTAAAGGGACTATGTTTCAATTTTAACAACAAGTACAATAAGGGGAATAAATGTGGTGAGAAGAGATTATTCTACATAGATTGTGAAGAGGAAGAAGATCAAGATTTGGAACCATCACAAGATCTAGATCTAGAAGAGACTACTCCAACGATATCTTGTCATGCATTGGCCAACACCAGTACTCCAAAAATTCTCAAGATACAAGGATACATAAAAAATAAAAAGGTAACAATGTTGATTGATTCTGGTAGTACCCATAACTTCATCAATTACAAATTAGCAACATACCTCAATTACTTTGTATTTCCATCTCCAGAGTTTCAAGTAATGATTGTAGATGGAGGCACCATAAATTGTTCTAGTAAGTTCCATAGTGTTAATCTCAATATGGGGGATTATTTATTGGATAGTCAATTGATTTCCATCCAAATGTGTAGTGTTGATGTTGTACTAGGGGTCCAATGGTTAAAATCATTGAGAACAATGGCCCTTAAGTTTCAAGATATTTTCATGATATTTTCCTCAGAAGTAAAGGAAATTGATCTTAGAGGTATCCAAGGAAAACCCTCTAAGGTGATAAGCTCTAGTAGCATGATAAAATTACTCAAAAAGGGACACCATGGTGTAATTTCACAATTTTTCTCACTAGATGTTAACACATCTATGTCATTTGCTCCATTGGATATCCAAATAGTTATCAACAATTGTTCCAAGGTATTTGGAGAAATGCCTAAGGGTCTTTTCCCTGCTTAAGATCACGACCATGCTATTCATTTTCAACTAGGAAGTGTACCACCTAACATTAGGCCTTTCATGTATCCATATGCATAGAAAAGTGAGATTGAACGTATGATCCAAGAAATTTTAGAGGTCGACGTCATTTAACCTAGCCAAAGTTATCTTTTCTTCACCAATGATGATGGTTATGAAAACATATGGTTCATGGAAGATGTGTCTAGATTATAGAAAACTAAACAAAATGACCATCAAAGATAAGTTTATTTTTCTCACCCTTGATGAATTATTAGATGAATTTCATGGAGCAATTTTCTTTGCTAAGTTGGGGCTTCGTTCAGGATATCATCAAATCAAAATGAAGCATTAAGTCATTCCCAAAATAGTTTTTAGAACACATGAAGGTCATTATTAGTTTTTGGTTATGCCATTTGGACTTACTAATGCACCTTAAACATTTATGATCTTGATGATTTCTATTTTCAATCCCTTCCTTAGAAAAAACATGTTAGTATTTTTTGATGACATATTAATCTACAAAAATTATTGGGAAGAACATGAACAACATGTTGGCAGAGTATTACAACTATTGGAAGAGAAATAAATTTATGCAAAGCCTTCCAAGTGTGCCTTTGGGGTTCAAGAAATGTAATATTTGGGTCATAATGTGTCTCATGAAGGTGTAAAAGTGGACCCTAACACATTTAAATATATGAGGGAATGGCCAGTTCCCAAAGCCTTGAAGAAACTTAGAGGATTCTTAGGATTGGCAATATAATACCGCAAGTTTTTCAAGAACTATGGTCAAATAAGAACACCTCTAATAACATTATTAAAGAAGGAAGCATTTTCTTGGACTCAAACAACAACCAAATATTTTGAAAAAATTAAGGAGGGTATGTGTACAACTCCTGTCCTCGCCACACCAAACTTCAAAAAAACATTTATTGTGGAGTGTGATGCCTCAAGCCAAGGTATTGGTGCAATTTTAAAACAAGAAGGAAGGTCCCTTGCCTTTGAAAGTAGCCAAGTTAAAGGAAAAACCTTACTCAAACCCATTTATGAAAAATAAATGTTGGCCATGTTATCCCCTATCCTAGGAATAACTAAGGAGATCATGTCTCGAGGCCCATATGTCCTAGACATGGAGTGTCGAGAGCCATATGAATTGAGCATAGCCCCAGAGGGCCCCTCTTTTTCTTTAGTGCAACTCATCTATCAACAACAATGGTATCCATCCCACTAGCCTAGTCCCAAAGAAACAATAAGTCTTGCTCCATGAGGTAATGAGTCAGAGTATCATGGTATGTGTCACTCTTATTATTGAAGCACTTGAATATGTTGCATTGAATTTTGCTTCATTTCATAACGCTTGCTTAGAAATTATGCTCTTTAAATTGTTCATACCTGGAAGGGTGTCATGATGCCCTAGTAAGTTGATTTCCCTTTAGGATGGGTTTCCACTGGGTGGGTCTATGAAAGGTCATCATCCATTCCCTCCATACTTACCACTTTCCATCATTATTCCTCTCATCTCCCCCCCACCTTGGTTCATGCATTGGGTTTGCCACACTAGGAAGGGTTGTACCTTGCCTTGTGGGAAGAAGGGGCTAAAGGCCCAGAGGTTGAAATTAGTTGGAAAGAGTTAAAAGCCAAAATGAAACCTTTGAGATGCTTCTCCCAGGGATTTCTGAGAAAGGAGTAAAAATATTCTCAGTAAGACAAGGGAACCCATAAGATAAATCAAAACTCCAGGTACTAGCTGGTGGATGGGAGGTCTCATCATGAGCTGACCTATTAGGACCATGGGCATGTAGCGGTATGAAACTACCATCTATCTGGTCACCAAATCAGGGTAGTAGATCTTGGTGGCATAGCCAAGATAAAGGGGGTCTCATCACGAGCCAACCTTATCATATCTGTGAAATGCTTGTGGTTAATTCTGTTACCTCTGGTCACCAAGCTAGGACAATTTCCCCCAACTCTTCCCTTGAAGCATAAAAGAAAAATACCAAAATCAATAAAGCTAAGAATTAAATTCGTTGAATGGGATAGGAAAGAATGGAATCTATGATAAGGTGGAACTCACCCTCTATAAAGGAACCTACAAGTAAGATCTACATTTCCCTGTTATCACTGCACCCTATGCTCTAACACTTCCCCCACGCCACTTCACACACACTTACATGGCCTAGATTGGTTCTCACCTGGGAAACACCCCAAACTTAAGGAGGATTAGCCCAATAGGACATCCTGAGACCTTCTCCAAACCTGACTTGTTGAACTACATAACACATTTGAGCATTTGTGTTAAGGTCCTAACCCGCACATAGGTAGATCAATGTATTCAGATGTAATAAAGGTCAATATTAATAAGGCCTTTCAATAAAATAGAATAAGGCAGATGTAAGAAGACCTAATAGAAGCTTTTGCTTCTAGAAGGATCTTCCTCTAGATGCTTCTCTT
>ML828974.1:92318-117045 GCA_009831015.1 Picea engelmannii
ACCGACCATCAAAGCCTCAAGTACTTTCTGGAACAACGCATTTCCTCCCAGGAGAAACAAAAATGGGTGACTAAGCTCTTTGGATATGATTATGAGATCATTTACAAGAAGGGAAAAGACAATGTCGTGGCGGATGCACTGTCTCAAAAATATGAAGACGAAGGATCCCTTTTTTCTCTTTCCTTCATTGTACCCGATTAGCTCCAAGCTGTGCGCCAGGAATGGCTTCAAGATCCAAAAAGTTCGCATATGATCCAACAACTGCAGAACAAGGCTTCGGATCCCCCAGGGTACTCCTGGCTCCAGGATGAGCTTCGATACAAAGGCCACTTGTATTTAAGTAAACAATCCAAGCTCAAATTGATGGTACTTTCTGAGCTTCATGCTACACCCACAACGGGGCACTCAGGGTTCACCAAAACATATGACCGGGTCAAACGTTCTTTTTTCTAGGATGGTATGAAACAAGACATCCGTAAGTTTGTCGCTGAATGTGAGGTGTGTCAACACAACAAGGGAGAAACAGTTAAATCTCCGGGCACCCTCCAACCGCTTCCGATTCCCCCTGCTATTTGGAAGGATATCTCTATGGAATTTATTACAGGCTTACGCAAATCGGGGAATAAATCTGTCATAAAGGTGGTGGTGGATCGAATTTCCAAGTATGGTCATTTTTTCACGCTTCACCACCCATTTACTGCATCCACGGTGGCTCAAATTTTCATGGACCAGGTCTTCAAGCTTCATGGCATGCCGCACTCTATTGTTTCTGATCGTGACCCAACTTTCACAAGCAATTTTTGGCAAGAACTATTTAAGCTACAAGGCACACAATTGCATCTCATCTCAGCTTATCATCCCCAGACGGATGGTCAAATAGAAATTGTCAAAAAGTGTTTGGAAACATATCTGAGGTGCTTTGCCTCTGAAAAACAACACCAGTGGGCTCAATGGTTACCCCTAACCGAATGGTGGTACAACACTACATACCATACAACCACTCGCATGACTCCTTTTGAAGCGGTATATGGACAAAATCTACCTTCAGTTCTCTCATACTTACCGGGTACCTTGAAGGTCCAGGTGGTTGACCAAACACTTACAGTCTGAGAGGATATCCTTCGTACCCTTAAAGAGAACTTGGTCATGGCACAAAATCGAATGAAGTAGCAAGCAGATCAAGGTCGCTCCGAACGTCAATTTGTAGAAGGGGATCAGGTGTTTCTGAGACTGCAACCATATAAGCAAACTTCCTTCAAGGCGAAGCATTGTCAGAAGCTAGAACCCAAATTTTATAGCCCTTACACAGTTCTCAAGCATGTGGGACAAGTCACATATCAGTTAGCTTTGCCCAGTGAGTCGAAGCTACATCCTATTTTTCATGTTTCATGCTTGAAGAAGGTGATTGGAACCAGGTGAAAAATTCAAACCAACCTTCCAGAATTAGCTGAAGAAGGATCCATTTGGCTACAACCAGAAGAAATTTTGGACCAACGTGAGCGTCGCCTGTGTCAGAGAACCATCAAGGAAGTGCTAGTACAGTGGAAATATATGACTCCAACAGATGCCACTTGGGAACCAGCTACCATTCTGCAGCGGTTTTCACATCTCAAGCCTTGAGGACAAGGTTTTTTTTAAGGGGGCAGACATGTTAAGGTCCTAACTCGCACATAGGTAGATCAATGTATTTAGATGTAATAAAGGTCAATATTAATAAGGCCTTTCAATAAAATAGAATAAGGAGGATGTAAGAATACCTAATAGAAGCTTCCACTTCTAGAAGGATCTTCCTCTAGATGCTTTTCTTAATAGACATATTTAGTATAAATAAGGGTCGAGGGTATGAAAACCCTATCTTGGAGATTATTGTAATAGAGCACTGCTCAACTGGAGGTTGCCCCCTCGAAGAGGCCTGTGAACATTGATTTTTGAATCAAAGTGCTATTTCAGTTGTTGTTCTCATATTATTTCTATGTTATTGTGGAGATTATGCTGGTTATATTACTGTTATTCTGCCATTTCTAGCATTTTATTTTTGTTCTGCGTATTTATTATATCTGGTATCTTGCAATTTGTCTGGGTAAAGGGGGGTTTGATGCACATGTTTGGGTAATTTGATTATTATATGTGATTGACATTGCTATGATCCCTTTGACTTATGAAACCATGGAGGGAGTACTTGTTGTTTCTACAGGACCTTACCCGGTGGACATGTACATACGGGAGAATGATTAGCTCACACCTCCATGGGGATGAAAGCCCACAGATGGATGTTGTGACCCAAACAGGGATGATTTTAAGTATGGAAATTTATTTTAAAATGTAGAAACCTTGGCGAATCTTACTGATCCTTCATATGCCAACTATAAATGTTTGGCGATATTTTTATAAAAATATTCAAATTTCTCATAGATTAAAGATTAGTTGTTAATTACTTTTATTATCATAATGCTTTCAATTCAGTAGATTTCCTTTCATAAATTAGAAATAGTTGTGAAGTTTAATTTAAGAATAGAGTTCATTTACTTCTTAGCTTAATTAGTTGCCTATTGAGTAATCTTAATTAGTTTACTTGTTGTAGAAGTTATCATAGGTTAGTTGCTTACTTGTCTATTTTTTCTTTGATAGGGCAGTTGCTTGTCTATTTACTTGCTTTCATAGGATAGTTGCTTATTGAATTTGAGTAGGTTAATTAAAGTAGTTTGTTGTTGTTATTTCTTATTAGATAGATAATTTTCTTTTGCTTATTGTTATGATTAGTTTAGTTTGTTTTAAGTAGGGTTTTCATTTGCCTTCTTAAGGCTATCCATCGATCCTTTGTTCAAAGGTTACTTAGGGTACATAGTTTGAGTTTCTTAGTAGGGTTTTCTCATTAATAGTTTTTTCTTGACTAGATTAGCCCTTAGATAGCCACTTCCTTAGTTAGACTATACTACCTCCAACCCTTCTACCTTGGCATATATATTGCTACAAATCTAAGTTTACTTAACCCAGGTTGAAAATTTAATTGAGGGTTTTTAGTGTGTTTTTAGTGCATATAGAACACCCATCATTTTTGGCGATGTTGTCGGGGAGTTGTCTCAAGGTAAGAAATAGTAAGGAAATAGATCACTTCTAAACCTTAGTATTAGTTTGGTGGCGGGGGAGATTTAAGACGATAGGTAAGAACCTGTGCATTTACTATAGCAGGTTCCCCCAAACCTAATGATAGTTTTTCTTTTTCTTTTTGTTTACTTTCATGAATAGACCTAGAGACCCAAAAGGTAGATACATTAAATTTAAATCAGACCTTTCAACCAAGGTTCCTTCCGATATTTTTGGGGGAAGGAATGTTCCACTCATAAGCTCCACAGATTGATACCGAAAAACATGAGCTAGCTCAACCCAAAGAGCTAAAGTAGTCTTTGAAGAGACTAAGACAGGGAGCACTATAGAACAAAAAATTGAAGCATCAGTAATAGTGGAACAAGAGGCAAGACCACTCGAGCCTTCTGCAAAACCAAACAATACAACCTTTTCTTTTACACCACCACCAGGATATCATAACTTTGAAGACATCATAAACCCTGAACAGGTGAATATTTTGTTTGGTAGTTCAGCCAACATAATTATCTCTCAAATTGACACAGAAACTTTGGCACCAATAATCTCAACCGACTCGAGTAGAGTCCTAGACATCCAATCAATAGGAAGACCTTTCCATCAAAGGGAAACCTTGTTCTCTTCGAAGATAAAACCACCTAGGTACTCTCTTTTTGGAAACCAAACCAGTATGGATGATCAGGGGAATCAAAACAATGTAAGACATAGGGACGAAGAAGAAGCTGGAAACCAAACTGAAACTACCTTCAGATTTCCAATTTTGGACACCACCCCAAATGTCAACATGAAAAATATTCCTTTCTCAGCACTGCCCACCTTTTATGGTAAAAGCAGTGAATATCCAAACACCTTCCTATTTGAATTCAACATCTTGTGTAGGAGCTACAACTACTTACAAGATGCCCAAAAACTAAAACTCTTTCCTGCCACCCTCAAGGATTCCACACTAAGATGGTTCATGGGGTTGGGAGAATCCAGTATTAGGTCTTGGGAAGCCATGAAATATATATTTATTAAGAAGTACCAAGACTACTGCAAGACCAAGGAGTCTCATAATGACATCTTTAAAATCCAACAGTTAGAAGACGATACCCTCAAGGATTGTATGGAACGGTTTGGTTATATCTCTCATAAATTGAAATATCATGACCTCCTAGAGGATGCAGTTAGGGCTCTTTTCCTTAAGGGAATTTTAGAATAATACCTAGAGATTATTAACCTGATGGAATCATGTGACATCTCTCATAAACCATTCGTTGAAATATGTGAAATGTGTAAGAACTAATCAAGGAGTAGAGCTAAAACAAGAAATAATGTTCAGGACCCTTATAACAGAAACTTAAAACCAGTTAGTTCAGGTGGTATCACAAGAGAAGAGATAGGGAGCCTTTTAGAGAACTTCAAGAAAAATATCTTAAGAACAATAGGTTCCCAGTTGGACACCCTAAATATTAAAAAGAAACAAGAGGAGGAAAATGTAGTAATGAGCATATATTGCCCAAGATGCAGAAGGAAGCATTCCTCAAGGGAATGCCCATTAGATAACATTTCAGTTTGTGGCTTCTTCACAGAAGACCATTCAACTGAGAAATGTCCATCATTTCCTGGTTTATTATCCATATATAGGAGTGGGGATCCTGGGGAGTCCTCTTATGAACCTAGGAGGCCATGGAAGCCTAAGAACCATCCCACATACCCAGATCTACAATCTCAAGTTCCACCCTATTATCAACAACAACAATAGTGGAAATCACCAAGTTGGAAAAACTGGTCTACATAGTACCAACGACCTTGGCTTCAAAGATGGAGAGGAGGGCATAACCAAGGAAATCCTCAAGCTCCACCTATCCCTATGTCCAACCATCCTTATCCTTAGTTTCCACCAAACACTCTGCAACTTCTGCCAGGTTTTGTTCCACCACCTTTACCTCCTATTCCACAACAACAACCACTACAATATCAGAATGAAAGCTCCCCAAGACCAACATTGTTACCAGCACAACCAGTGCCCAATCCCAATGAAAATCCCACTCAACCTCTTCACAATGTTGATATGCAGGCCTTCCCGACATATGTTATTACTCCCGTTCCATTACAGGAGATTCAACTAAGATCGGGAAAAGTTATTGATAGGAAGAGACCTTCAATAGTCATACATGAATAAGAAGAAGAATAAACCACCAAACAACCCATGGATGACACTAGGTGGGAAGATATTATTATTCCTAAGGACCAAGAACCCAAGCTTCCTCAAAATGAACCTTCACAAATTACGAAGGCCCCTCCTTATCCAAATAGATTAGTAATCGAGAAACCTACCACCCGACCGAAATTTGACATCTTGAATGAATTGAAGAATATTTGTGTCAAGATTCCCTTGCTTCAAGATATTAAGGATATTCCAATCTACAGTAAGGTAGTCAAATAATTGTGCATTAAGAAGCTAGGTAGGAAGAAGAAGGACCCTCCTACAGTACATCTGATAGGAGAACTTTCTGAATACATATCAGAGCAACCAAAACTAGCAAAATATGGGAACCCAGGAAACCCCGTAGTGACCATAACCATTAATGAGGTCTCCATTGGAAAAACTCTCATAGACCTAGGGGAATCCATCAATGTTATGACCACTACTACCTTGGAGCAATTACAGTTAAAACCTCTTCTTAGACCTACCCCAACCATTTTGGAATTAGCAGATAAAACTAGGGTTATACTTGAAGGAATTCTGGATGATATCATATTTACTTTAGCCTCATGGGAGTACCCAATAGACTTTCTTTCCATTCACTCAAAATATCCTACCAAAGGCCATCCCGTTATTTTTGGAAGACCTGGGTTATCCACAACCAATGCATTTATTGGCTGTAGAGAGGGGGAAACGATCATCTCAAATGGACTCTCTATCCAGAAACTCACCATATACCCTCCAGCCCAACCTATCATGGAGAATATATGGTGGCTTGAATTTCCATACAATAATGAGGACTGGGAAGAACCCATGTTACCAAGTGACCCTGCCTGGGCACTTCATGAGCACACAATGGAAAATGTGCTAAACCTGCTCATTTCTTCTATCACATGTGTTGATTTTCCACAATCTTTTCCCCAATTTGAGTATATGTTTGGGGAATAATTTCAGGAACAATTGGACCCATCCATTTTGTCTTCGACATCTTTTATCTTCGAGATACATGAGTCTTCCATGTCTTATACTATTCCCTATGAGATTAGTCCAGGGAATTTTTTACATATAAGCTCCGGGATAGATGCAGACCAAGAAAAACATTTAGTAAGTATCCTTAAAGAACAATCAGGAGCATTCACCTGGGAATACACTGACATGAAGGGTATACACCTTGACACATGCATCCATCACATATATACCCAGGGGGGAGTAACTCCTATTAGGCAACCCTAGAGAAGGATGAACCCAACACTCAAAGATATAGTAAAGGAGGAGATCCAAAAGTTATTAAATGTCGGATTTATTTATCCCATCTCTGACAGTAAGTGGGTATCCCCGCTTCTAGTGGTTCCAAAGAAGGTGTCTGGGAAATGGAGAATCTGTGTTGATTTCCGGGAACTCAACAAAGACACTCTAAAGGATTACTTTCCTCTTCCTTTCATTGATCAAGTTTTGGATACCCTGTTTGGAAAGAAGTATTTATCCTTTTTATATGGGTACATCAGGTAAAATCAAATCCTCATAGCAACCGAGGATCAGGACAAGACTACCTTTACTTGTCCTTGGGGCATCTATGCCTATAGGGTCTTACCATTTGGATTGTGTAATTCTCCTGCCACATTTCAACGAGAAGCACTAGGGATATTTGTTGATCTTATTCATGATTGTGTGGAGATCTACATGGATGACTTCACAGTTTATGGAAACACTTACCAGGAAGCCTTAGATAACTTAGAAAAAGTCCTAATCAGATTCCAAGAAATGAACCTAACTCTAAGTCATGAAAAATGTAAAATGTTGTTAACTGAAGGAGTGGTTCTAGGACATCATGTTTCATCTGAAGGGATAAAATTCAATCCTGCAAAGATTGAGGTCATTGTTAGAATTCTACCCCCCAAAACTCAGAAAGAGGTGAGAAGCTTTATTGGACATGCCAGATACTACCAACGGATTATTGAAAATTTTAAAAAGATTGTTGCACCAATGTTTGGATTGTTAATAAAGGATGTTGATTTTGCTTGGACTGACCAGTGTCAAACTGACTTTGAGACCCTGAAAGATAAGTTTTCTGTGGCACCGATCCTTAGTGGGACCAATTGGAATCTCCCATTTCACATATCCACTGATGCCTCCGACACCACAATAAGAGGAGTATTAGGGCATAAATAAGATCATCCATCCTATGCCATTTATTTTGTGAGCAAGAACTTATCCCCTGTCGAGCTAAACTACACAGTTACCGAGAAGGAATTCTTGGCAGTAGTTCATGATATACAAAAATTTCATCATTACATTACAGGATATGAAGTATTTGTACATACAGATCATTCCTCCATTAGATTTCTCATGAACAAACCCATAACTAATGGCCGAGTGACTAGGTGGCTCCTGCTATTGCAAGAGTGTAACATCACTGTTCTTGACCGACCTGGAAAGGATAATTTGGTAGCTGATTTTCTTTCACGAATAAAAAATGAGAATGATGATATTCCTGTAGATGATAGTTTCCCAGATGAGCACTTTTTTTCCCTCTCTATAAATACCCCATGGTTTGCAGATATGGAAAACTATTTGGCTACTAGGAAGTTACCATCTCATTTGTCACCTCATGAAAATCATAAAATTATTACACAGAGTGCTAATTACTCTTGGTTTGGCCATGACCTTTTTCGCACAGGTCTTGATTTGATTATTCGTAGATGTGTCCAAGAAGACGAGGTACCAGAAATACTACGAAGTTATCATGATGGACCATGCAGTGGACATTTTTCTGACAAACGTACAACATATAAGGTATTACATTTGGGTAACTATTGGCCTAGCATTTTAAAAGATGCTGCCAAGTATGTGAGGAGTTGTGATAGTTTCCAAAGGATAGGAAGACCTAGATCAACTGACGAAATGCCTTTGCATGCCCAAGTTATGATAGAACCCTTCAAAAAATGGGCCCTTGAATTTGTAGGACCAATTTCACCCATGTCCCATAAGAAGAACTATATTTTGGTTTGTACAGACTATGTCACCAAGTGGGTAGAGGAAAAAGCCCTATTCAGGGCTATAGAATTTTTTCTTGTCAAATTCATTTATGAAGAAATCTTTACCCGCTTCGGTGTCCCTTGTGAAATTTTTACAGACCAGGGCACTCAATTCACTTCCAAGCTGATGAGAGAGATAATAGAGAAATATGGGATTAAACACTATAAATCTTCTCCATACCACCCGCAAGCTAATGGTCAGGTAGAGTCTACAAAAAAAGTTCTAGAAGCTATCTTGACCAAGATTGTTCAATTACATCATCGGTATTGGGGCGATAGGCTCCCAGAGGCCTTGTGGGCTTACTGGACCACCTAGAGAAACACCACCGGACACACCCCTTATGAGCTAGTGTATGGGAAACAAGTACTTGTACCAATAGAATTCCAAGTAAGGACCTTCCGTATTGCCACAGAATTGGGATTAAGCTTAGATGAGGCTCATAAGCAATGAGACCTACAATTGAATGAGTTGGATGAGATTAGGAAAGATGCCATCCAACGAACAATATTAGTCCAAAACCAGAGGAGAATGTGGCATGACAAGTTTATTAAGAAGAAACAATTCCAACCTGGTGATTGGACTCTGTTGTTTGATTCCCGATTTAAAATATTCAAAGGAAAAGTCACCACCTGGTGGTTGGGTCCTTACGAGGTAGTCACTGTATATGACAATGGAGCTATGAAAATCAAAACAATTGACGATGGACCAGTCTCCTTTGTAGTAAATGGACACCGACTCAAATTTTATCATAAGCCCATGTCCAAAGAGGATTTTCTACGGGTCATGTCAACTGAAAAGGCATTGGCCTTAGTAGATGGGGAAGTCCCCCCTTGTTCTTGAATGTTTTCTGAATTTTCTACTGTCCATATGTAAATAATTTTGAATTTTGTTGATAAGCAATTCTATAGATTTCTGTAGGTATTTATTTCACCAGGAGTAGACAGTTTCAAGGAATATAAAAGAAGGATTTTTATTCAAAACATTGCTATGCTTGAAACTTGTTGTCTGCTAAGCATCAAATGAATAATGACTTGTTGTAATTAGCCATATTTTTGCAAAAAAAATCATCTTCTCTTTTTCTTAAGGCATTTAAAAAAAAAACCAGTTATTCTTGAAAATCTTCATCACTATATCAAGAAGTGATACCATAACCATCAAGCTTAGAGGTCTCTCGTACAGTTTTACCAAGAAACCTAAGTAAGTGAGTAAAGTATCTTTATTAAAGAGTAAAAAGGAGGTCTGATTAGTGGTTAGTCATGGAAACATCACAATAACTACAAAAGAAGAAAGTGAGTTGAGCCTAGAGATACCTTTCTATTCTTTCTCAATGGTACCATCCACTACACACTAAATAGCTTGATTATATCATATCTTTAGATAGGCCACATCTGCTTAAGTACCCCTTACATTAGGAAAATCACTAAGGAATATAATGGAAAATCATCCTCTAACATAAATACCATCCCAATTGAAAAAAAGAAAGAAAAAGTTGTTTTCAGAGCTATCCCCCCATCTTCTTGCATAAAGCAATCTTATACTAAAATATTAAAAGATGGAGGGCCAGTCTCTGAGGGTGTAAGAGGCTAACCCGTCGGGATACTGAACATGTCTGCTGGCAGCAGGTACTGACCTGTGGTATGACTAGGTAAACCCACCCGAGTACTGAACAGGCTTGCTGGCAGCAGGGCATTCTACCTAGCAAGGATGGTAATTTGGAAAAAAATAAATAACAAATTTAAACTTGTCCTGATGTACGACATTACTTGCAGACAAGGATGACATGAAGTATGTATGGTTAAGCTAAGGTTAATGAACTCCATAAAATTTCCATTGGGAAATAACTCTGAGACTATCTTGAAACTCTCTTGCCTACCTCTTCTTATCTATATATAGGATCTTTTATCCTATATGTGGGGCCATCTTCTAACCATCTCGTCATACCAAGCTGTGAAATTTATCTGTAGACTTAACAAGCTGTAAATCTTTGGCTATTGGGAGAACTGACTAGTTTCTTATACTTTTGATTGTGAGGTGTCACAATACTTAGGTGTGGGGGAGGGGTTCATGAGTTGACAAATGATCATTGCCTAGAGAAGTAAATCTTTGTAAAAAAAAATTGTATTATTTTCATGATACAGGTTATTACATCAGCAACCATTTTATTTTTGAAATGCTAATTCCCTGTGTGTTATAAATTGTTGTACATGTCCTTAACAGACCACTTTGTTGGTTTATTTTTGTTACAGGCTATTCATTGTAGGGTTGACATTACATGTTCTATGCAAGTGAATTGAGTAAGCATGGTGGAAAAATCAATAACAATGGAACACTCTGCCTATGCTTTTGATCAATGTGATTGTCAAAACCATTTCAAGATTGCAGGCTATCCATTACAGGAGGTAAAAATGCATTTAACACAGAGGTACTGTATGAAGTGTCGTATGAGGTGTCGTATGAAGTTCCGTATGAGGAAATGAATGAAGTGCCATATGAATATACACACCATTTACTGTCCATAATTTTAGGTAACTAGGAATCAATGACATTTAATTGAGTTGGTTTAGGGCAATCAATATTGAGGATGCAAACCTTAGACATTTTCATGATCAAATGTCCAAGTCAAAAGACTTGGACATTGATCTAACTTCGTATCATTAAGATTGCCCCCAAAAACGTGCCTTCAAATTCGAATTTGCTCACACATGGAAACTCGTGTGCACATGTGTGCAACTAATTCCACCCCGGGTGCATTCAAAAATGGGATTGGGTTATCCTATTATTCCAATTCACTTCTGCCATTTGCATTTGCCCCTGTTTTAAAACACGCTCAGCCTCTATCTATTTGTTCCTTTGTTCAAATTGCACTCGGACTTTGTTCAAATCGTGTCATTCCTGGACCCGATCGCACCGTCTCTTGGTGAATTTCGCCTCTATTCATTTATTCACACCATCATGATGCCCAAACGGTATGAACCATCTTCCTACGTAGACCTCTTTGCCATCCCTGAGTTTTCATAGTGTAGGGAGGTGTTTTTGCGCACAGGCTAGGGGCCATTATTATCCCACTTGCAGGGCCACGACGATGGCATCTCAATGCAATTTTCCCTCAGTTTTGATGGGAAGACAATGCATGTGGGGTATCTCACCTTTAGGACCTCAGAGGAATCCATAGCTGCAGCCACGAAGCTTCCAAGAGTGGGAGATAGATGGTTTAAAAACCACAAGTTGTTGCGCTCAAGCTATAACAAGGTTTTTAAACCATAATTCCAGAACATCTCCGGAGATAAAGGATACTCCAAGGAGTGGATAAAAGAGGAACTGATCAACCCTCTCATAGTCATCACCAGGTTGATCACATGTGAAGGTCGATATTCCACCTTTAAATCCTGTCACTTCAAATTGTTAGCTCATTTTCAGTACAGTAAACCATTGAATTTTCCCTTCTACATTTTAAAGAGCTTGGAGAAGATGTCCTCTAAAGTGAGGAAGAATGTAATCAACCCCCATAATAGCCTCTTTCACCATGGCCTGATCAAACTCCTTGTTCTAGATGAATTAGAAAAATAGGGGCAAACTTGGGATGCATTCATTTATCAATTTGCAAACCCTCACTTGACAATCAATACTAGCAAAAAGACATTGGATCTAAGGACTATTTCTCCATCCAAACCCCACTCTCCAAGGACTCTAAACCCTCCTGCACAATCCATTTCTTTACCGGAAAAAAATACAAAAATCTTGTTGAAACCCCTGCAGCCTCATCGGGCAAAAAGACCAAGAAGCCTATTGCTAACCCCTTGATGCCTTCAATATCTCTTGATCCTACACCTAGAAATCTCCAAGAAGTAATTCAACAAGAATTTCCTACAGTTCCGACCAATATGAGAGGATCTAATTGATTCAATAGAGGACCCTTTTGAAAAAGTACCTAGAGAACAAGAGGAAAACCTTATGCAAAACCCCTAACTACTTAGGACCCTATCCAAGTATCCTCCAATCTCGAGAGTCCTCACAAAAGACTTAGGGAAGTGTCTGTATATGAATTGAAGCCACAAAGAAAGACAAAATTCGAACCTACTTCTCCTCATCAACCCCCTATTACTCCTACCTCATCGAGGCCTACCCAAGATCCTAGAATGACAGACACTCTACATCTATTAAAGGATCTAAGCCTTCCTCTAAGATAACTAATCCTACTCCAACCATTGAGAAGCTACAAAAAGAGAATTTTCAGCTGTTGCAATAGTTGGAAGATAGAAAGACTATGGACACACATCTTCACCACGATAATGCAGTCCTCCAAGAAAAGGTGAATTCCCTTCAAAGGCTGGTTGACGAGATGACCAAATCCAACCGCAACCTCAGGGCACAATTGAAGCAACACAAGAGGCACAATACCAAATATTCACGGCAAGAAGGAGAAGCTTCTAAAGCTGATCCTCCTTAGCAAGCTTAGTCATGAGGGGAAATTTATTTTTGTTTGGAGTGGGACCTGTAAAATCTTAGGTGTGGGGGTAATGTTGGGCCCCTCATATGATTGATTTAATGACATTAATTAGATCCTTTTTGGCCGAATATGTATATGCGTTTTCCTGTTTTGAATATTTTTTGAAGAGATTTTGTGTCAAATCGCTATGATTCATACCAGGTATGCATGATTCATGTTTTGTGATGCTTTTGAACATAATTTAGCATGTTTTTGTGATTCTAGGAAACTAATTCGCGTTTTGTGTGTCACAGAGAAAAATCACACCTTGTCTTTTCATCCGATACTCCATCTGGCACTCAGTCTGGTACTCCATCCTGCACTCCATCCGACACTCCATCCGACACTCCGTCCTGCACAAAAACCATGGGTCATTTGGTGGTTATCATATCGGTGAACAACGATGGGAAAATCAGAGACATGGGTTTTTCTTGTGCTCGTGGTCTCCATCTACTGAATTTCTGACAACTCGATTTGGGTTGTTATGCTAGGCGATTATTGGCTTGCCTTATTTATAGAAGCCACCGACAATTAGGGCATATTAAATGCGATTTTTTGTTTTTAGAGAGGGTTGACCCTTCCAGTGGTCGACCTCTCAGCTTGTAAAAACTATAAATACCACCTCAGTGGTCAGACAATGGTTAAGTGGAGAGTTAGAGAGAAAAACACAATTCTTCTTTGTTTTGCTATTTTCATATACATTTTGCTAAAACTATGTAAAGACTGCGTTTTTTTATTTTAATGGTGAATTCGTGTTGTTGAGATCGCGGTTCGCCTTTGAAGATTAGACACTACTTGCTGGGGGGCCCACCAACAGTCTGGGTGAATATCCAATTAGTTTTCTTATGAATTGAATAACGTAGTTGTCCTTTTTTATTCATTTTCTATACATGAATTTTCATTTTGCTTCTTTACTGTATAACTTCTTGTTTATGATTTAATTAGTTTAGTTCATTTTTGCAGGTTATTATGGAGGATATTATTAATATTCAATGATCTGTTAGTTGATAGGAAATAAGCTTGCAAGCTTAGATACTAACCCTGTGTATAACTAGATGATAAATTAAGTTTTCTTTTATGCTGAAATAGAGTTTAAAAACAAAGTTTTTAATTCATGATTTCTTTGACAGGGCTTCGATGGATGGATAGTTATTAGTCTTTAGTTTTCAATTCCAGTTTGTTTATCTAGTTTTTATTTATCTTTGCTTATTTAAATTGTCATTTAGTTTGCTCATTTGCTTTCTTGTCATATGATGAAATAGTATTTAATTTATGTTTTATGAGCATTTCCTCTTTTGCAATTTGAATTGTTAAAATAGGACTAGTTTAGTTTACTTTATGCAATTTCTTTCTTAGATCTAAGTTACAATTTCAATTCAAAGTTGATTATTGAGTCTAGTGTAGTATGAGTTTGCTTAATTAGTATAGAATGCAATTGAATTTACTAGAATAGTGTCTTTATACTGTTGATGATTAATGCATGATTGAATAATCACATGGATATGCATGATAGTTGATGTTGTTTCTATAATGGCTAAGTTCTCACTGGATTGCCTAATTCACACTTTTCACTTTGCTATCGAAGTCAATATAGAGTTTATCCCTCTTGAATTATCGTTCATTGTTAAGTGCCATCGTGATATTATAAGACACCAGAGACACAACCATCAACACTATATTTGAGATTTCTTGCTTTAGAAGATAGTTTTATTGCTTTCATAGATTAGAAGATAATTTCCTTGCTTTTGTAGGATAGATAGTCTTTTTCTTTGGTAGATTAAAGAATAGTTTGCTTATCATAGATTAAAGATTAGTTGTTAATTACTTTTATTATCATAATACTTTCAATTCAGTAGGTTTCCTTTGATAAATTAGAAATAGTTGTGAAGTTTAATTTAAGAATAGAGTTCACTTGCTTCTTAGCTTAATTAGTTGCCTATTGAGTAATCTTAATTAGTTTACTTGTTGTATAAGTTATCATAGGTTAGTTGCTTACTTGTCTATTTTTTCTTTGATAGGGTAGTTGCTTGTCTATTTACTTGCTTTCATATGATAGTTGCTTATTGAATTTGAGTAGGTTAATTAAAGTAGTTTGTTGTTGTTATTGATTATTAGATAGATAATTTGATTTTTCTTATTGTTATGATTAAGTTAGTTTGTTTTAAGTAGGGTTTTCATTTTCCTTCTTAAGACTATCCATCAATCCTTTGTTCAAAGGTTACTTAGGGTACATAGTTTGAGTTTCTTAGTAGGGTTTGCTCATTAATAGTTTTTGCTTGACTAGAGTAGCCCTTAGATAGCCACTTCCTTAGTTATACTATACTACCTCCAGACCTTCTACCTTGGCATATATATTTCTACAACCCTAATTTTACTTACCCCGGGTTGACAATTTAATTGAGGGTTTTTAGTGCATATAGAACACCCATCATCCATTTTGAGAGCCTAAATGAAGGTTTTTCGGGATCGATCTTCTCAATGATATTTGAAGGCTCCAATTGAGCCCCCAAAATGAATCTCCTTGAAAATACCTTTCCAACGAGCTATCATTCTCCCCAAACATATATCGTATGCCAAATTTATGCCCCCGGGAAGTTGATACACCAAACTACCCAAAACGGGGTCCACAAAATTGTTGGCTTTTAATCTTCCAGGGTTAGGGTTTTGGATTTTATTTATGATAAAAATCCCTTTGGAGCCTCATTGTAAAATCATATTCTTGCGAATGCGAGTATCCATCACATCTCTTCTCAGAGATAAGTTGCCACCATTCTAGCGAGTCTTTCACTCTATATTTTTATAGTATTTGTACTTTTTTGCTCATTAATATAAAATTGTGTATTATTGTATCTCTGTGTTTATGGTTGCATCTCTGATACATTTTTGTTATATTATTGGATATCTGTGATATCTCTGTGCATTTATTTATTATATCTCCCCTCTCATTTCGTGCCGAAAATAATCGGGATTAGTGGTATCAGAGTAGGCTTCTCTTGATCATTTTTTTCAGTGCATGTCCCCGATGAGGTCCGAGTATAGAAATTTGGGTCTCGAGCTTGTCTCTCTTAAATAAAATCGCTCTTGCACACCCAAGAAACCCTCCATGGCAGAAGAAAATAAAAACGATGGAGCAGATGATTTTATCAATATGTTGCTTGAGCAAGCTCTCATGCGAGAGAGGGACGAAATGATGGAGAATTTTTCCCACATCCTTCAATGCCTGCAGATAACAAAAGGCACATATTCATCAAACAACCACTTTGGAAGCCCCTCTCCTTTCAAGGTATAGGTTAATTTTGATATTCCTGTATTTGAAGGTTAGATAGATGTAGATGCCCTAGAAAAGTGGTTAAATTTGCTAGAAGGTTATTTCTTTGTTCACCATTTTTACGATAGGGAAGAGATCACCTTTTCACTCCTTAAATCTCTCCCCCATGTGAAACATTGGTGGGAAACTTACTGGGATAAAAGTTCCACATAAGAGTCTAGAATATATGGGGCAGATCCCACTTGGGATTTTTTTGTGGACGCGGTAAAGGAACATTATTACCCTGTTGGAAACTATGAGGACCAGTATATGAGATAGACCACACTACGGAAAGAGAGGGGCCAAGCAGTTCTAGATTTCAACAATTCCTTCCATACATTATGCACCAAGTTGGGTATCAAAGACTTCGAACAAAATTTGGTTCTGAAATATCGTGGGGATTTACATAGATACATCCAAACTGAAATGGATTTTCTAGACTTCTCATCATTCGGTGCTGCTTATCAATATGCTGTTAAAATCAAGCCAAAATTTAAGCACTAGAACAAATGGGAGTTCAGGTATGCAAATCTGCAACAACCAAAGTATGATAAAGACGAACCTAACAAACAGTCTCCCAAAAACCAGTCTAAGCCACAGGAAAAGAAGGGTCATGGGAAGACGAAGAAGGACACTGGAAAATGGTGCGATTTCCACAAAATCTCCTTGCACAACACTGATGAATGTCACTCAAAAAAATCATTGGTGTCCGAAATCAAAGACAAGGAGTTGAACCCTGATTCAAAATCTGATTCAGAAAATACTAACAGAAGACAGATCATCGACGCATACCCCACTGATATTGTCGTGAACACAACAATTCAACCAGAAGAACCACAAATCATGAAGAGGGGGAGCACCTTTTTCATTCACATATGTGGGTGAAGGGGACCCCGATGCATTTTATTGTTGATAGTGGAAGCCAAAAGAACCTCTTCTCAGCAGAGGTCATCAAATAGTTGGGATTGTCGACAACACCACACCCACAACAATACAACATCGGGTGGCTTCGCTAGGGATGAGATCTCTGTGTCATCCAACAATGTCAATTGTCGTACGACATTCGTCCCTTCAAGGATGAGGTATTATGTGATGTCACCCCGTTGGATGTCTGTGATTTTTTCTTGGGCCAACCATATATGTGGAAGCACCATGCTATCTATGAGTCTCAACCTCGTGGTGTCATTGTTACTTTGGGGGGTCATCTCTATAGGATACCAAATGTGGTTCTGACTATTGTCCCACCTAAACAGTGCCGAAAAGTATTATCTCATACTACAAAATTCAGCTTCTTCACAATCTGTTCAAAAGGTGAAGAGAAGGATATTGCAACCACTGCAGCCTTGGCCCAAACACCTTCTATCCAACAGAAGAAGGTCGAAAAGACTGCAGCAAAGTGTAAATATTCCTTCTACACATATACATCTCATGTAGCTAGAATGGTTAAAAAGGTCCAACCCTTCCAACCATAGGTTCATGAAAACCTTCAAAAAGCTAAGCATCACAACTTCTCCAACAAGGCAAGCAACTCATGAAGATGCAGATTCAACAAACTATTTTCCCTCTCCCCTGGGAACTCAATGCAATGGAGACCATTTATTCCTAAGGAGGGAGGATTGATCCAGGTGAATATCGGTGGCCACCCACCTTTTCCAACTCACTCAAAACAATTTTCTGGCAATTTTGGCAATTTACTATTTTTAGCAGTTTTTAACTTTCGAGGCCATTTTGAGGGCCTAAATGAAGTTTTTTTGGGATATAGATTCTCGATGACATCCAAAGGCTCTAATGGAGCCCCCAAAATGAATCTCCTCGACAATACCTTTCCAACGAGCTATCGTTCTCCCAAAACGGAGATTGTATGCCAAAGTTATGCCCCCGAGAAGTTAATACACCAAACTACCCAAAACGGGGTCCACAAAACTATTGGCTTTTCATCTTCCAGTGTTAGGGTTTTTGATTTTCTTTATGATAAAAATGCCTTTGTATCCTCATTGTAAAATCATCTTCTTGCGAATGTGAGTAGCCATCACATCTCTTCCCAGAGATAAGCTGCCACCATTCTAGCGAGTCTTTCACTTTGTATTTTTATAGTCTTTGTACATTTTCACTCATTAATAGAAAATTGTGTATTATTGTATTTGTATTTATAGTTTCATCTCTGATACATTTCTGTTATATTATTGGATATCTGTGATATCTCTATGCATTTATTTATTATATCTCCGCTCTCATTTCGTGCCGAAAATAATCCGGATCAAGTAGTAAAGAAAAATCATATTTAGCAATGAATTTAATGAAAGTATACAAATGAGATTGGTGGATTACCTCACCAACAACAATCATGGAGTTATTATGTATATCAAATATGGTTACCGAATCAGTTGTGAACTCCACCCTTTTTCCTGTACCAAAATACATTATCTGATAAACAAAGAGTAGATTCACAGAGTGTTTTGGAACATGCAAGATGTTCTCAAAAATTCTGTGTGGGAATTCTAATCTCCCTTGGCCAATGACCTCAACCAAGGTATCATATCCCATGAGGATAGGAGGACCTGTGCATGTAGAAATATAAGATAAAATGTTCTTTGTTGTTTCCATATGGTGGGATGCACCTGAATCTAAGATCCACACATCAGGAGAAGAGTTAATGGAAATACGTGCATGAGAGTTACCTCATTTGGCTCTATATCCCAGCTTCTTCTTGGTAGCTTTGGGAATGTGATCCTCTAGGTTTTTCTTTTGAAGAATATGCACCATCTGATCAATCTATTTCTTCATGCATGCAAACTTAGGATGATAATTGTGGTTGCGCTAACCACATTTGGTATTCACTTTCTTTCCTTTTCCATATTTGGATCCTAAGGAATCATCGAAGGGTTTGGAGTACCCTTCCTTCTTTGGCTCTGCATGTGCCTTTCCCTTGCCTTTTTTCTTGGTCTTCAGATTGCATGTGTTTTTTCCCTCATGCAAAACAAGTGCATGTGCATTGGATCCCTTTATTATCCCCATCTTTATGATCTTGTCTTTCTCATGCGCGAGAGATTCAATAAAATGATATAATTTTGACATTTTCCAGGTATATATTGAAGTGAATCTGTTTGTATGGAAAGATGAGACAAAAATAACATAATTCAGACCAAGTTTTGCAAGAATAGAAAGGATCAACTGGGTTTCTTGAGTTGATTCAATATCAACACAACATCCCTTTAGATGAATGAGGAGGGACTTGAGATTCATAAAGAAGTATTGTATATTATCAGAATTCCTCGGATCTAAGGAATTTAGCTCGACCTCGAGCATATGGACTCTCATTTTTTCCCATTTTCCAAAGAAATCTTCCAACTTTGTCCAAATCACATCTAGTCTAGTACAAGCTCCAATGTGAAGCAGAAGCTTGGGGGACATAGACACACATATGAGGCCATAGGAATCATCCAGGCGATTTAGATACCCATTCTTCTCGATAGTAGAATTTGGCTCAATCTTTGTCGCCATAATAATCTGGTACAAGCCTCTTCATCTTAGTTGATGCAAAATTTTCAACTTCCACTCAAAGTAGTTATGAGGTGTGAGAAGTATTATCGATGACTAATCCATATTCTCTGACTTCATATTCCTCTTGTACCTACAAATAGAGATTCTTTTGTGCTTTCTGCTTTCTCTTAGAAATCAAGGATCTGATACCATGCGAAGTTTTCACATTGAACCTAGCTAGTAGAAAATGAACACATAAAGCTTGTGAGAGAGAAGAGAAGAGAGTAGAATGAAAAAATTGTATTAACTATATGATAGAATGGTAAAATACACATGATATACTCTACATGAGAAAACTAACTCGCCATAGTAGTGATCTAGAGAGATCTATACACTCATAGACAGATTCTAGAGTGAACTCCCACCTAGTCCTAGTTTACCGGACAAGGGTCATCAGTTAACTGACTAATCACTAGTGGAGTGAGCAGAGAATCATGCATGCACATGTGTGGTGCCTTCTTGGTGACGATCCCAAGGTAAGTGTGCACTCATGGTGATGATACCAAGGTATCCATGAAAAACTTGGTGATAATATTGAGGTTTCCATGTAAGACTCCACTCCACTAGTCTAACTGAGGTGTAATTGACTCAAGACTGAAGAGGATGTTGCACCCTCATCTAGGGGAGAATATCTCTAACCAGTGGCGCCAGTGAGTAATCCATATTCTATGACTACATATTCCTCCTGTATCTAGAAAATAGAGATTATTTTTCACTTTCGCCTAGCAATCAAGGCTTTGATACCATGTGAAGTTTCCACATTGAACCTAGTTGGTAGAAAATGAACACACAAAGCTTGTGAGAGAGAATAGAAGAGAGTAGAATGAAAGAATTATTTTAACTATATGAGAGAATGGTAAAATACACGTGATATACTCTACATGAACAAACCAACTCTCCATAGTAGTGATATAGAGATATCTAGACACTCACAGACATATTTTGGAGTGAACTGCCACCTAGCCCTATCTTATCGACCATGCGGTCATTAGTTAATTGACTAATCACTAGTGGAGTGAGGAGAGAATAATGCATGCACATGTGTGGCACCTTCTTGGTGATGGTCCCAATGTAAGTGCACACTCATGGTGATGATACTAAGGTATGCATGCAACACTTGGTGATAATATCGAGGTTTCCATGCAAGACTCCACTCAACTAGTCTAATTGAGGCGTAGATATTGGGCATCCTCTTCATTGTTATAATAATTTTTGAATTCCTAGAAATAACATGCTTCACTTCTAGTAGAATGGGTAGTCTTGAATAAGATCTTGTAGTCCACCTAAGTAACATGATGATGACGAGTCTTTTTAGCCCATGAAACATGCACTTACTGTATACCAAGATCTCTATTAGACCATCCCTAATGTAGCCAACATAGTGACACTGATAGCCTCCTTTGAGAAAGGGACTGAAGGTCATGAGAAAATCTATTGAAGGAAAGGGAAAACAATATTCAAGTTAGCCTCCAACTTTACCTCAACCTGTACTCTAGTGTAGTTTGAACATACAATGCATAGTACCTCATCAAAGTAGCTTGCTCTTGGGTTGACAATTTAAATTCAAGTTGAGGGGTTCCACACCATTGTTGAAATTCCTTGGACTATCAACAATTGCAAAACCTTCATGGAAATCCAAACGTTTTACATTAATTCATTAATGATTACACCACAAACACTCATGGGTTTTTGTGTCATTTGATGTATTGAATTTAATAAGGATTTCATCTTACCAATCCCCTTGAATTTAACAAGGACTTCATCATTTACATCTCCAACTTGGTCTATATCACCATCAAAGTGTTAGTTAAACAAGGGGAGGACTACAATGAGCACGCCATCTATTATGTCACCAAGAACCTATTAGGAACTTCATTAAATTTGTTCATCATTGGCCTCCCAAGAGGCATAACATATCCATTTCTCATTGACACCCTTCCAAATGAACATCTCTTCTTGATTTCATTGACAAATCCTTGGTATGGTGATGTATCGATTTATATTCAAATAAAAAAATTGGTCCACATATTTCATGCAATGATAATCAACATATCCATCACCAAGCTCCTCATTATCTCCTCGTTGGAGACATCCTTTATGGAAAGGGGTTGACACCATTTTATGTTAGTGCCTAACTCCCAAATAGGTAAAATGGGTCCTCAACTACTGTGACAATAGTGCTTGTGGTGGCCACTTATTAGGAATGGCCATTGCTCATAATATCATCTAGGCATGCAACTTTTATCCCTCCCTATTTCATGACCACATTCATGAAGTGAAGTAGTGCAGGAATCTCCAAGTTTTTTCTTCCAAGTCACGAGGACCACAATCTCTACTAACCCCATTATCACTATTAACCCCTTTTACAAGTGGAAGTTTGTATTTATGGAGTGTTTCCCTACATCTAGTGGTGGCCACACATACATCATTATGGCAATCGATTACTTCACGAAGTGGGTTGAGTCTATGCCAACCTTCAACAACACATCATGTACAACAAATCACTTCTTTTTCAACCATGCCATCACTCATTTGGTGTCCCTCAAAAGTTGTTATTTGACCATAGAACACACTTCAATAATGGAGTCTCCCAAGATTTGTATTCACATTTAGGTTTTTTGCATGAGTTTTCCCTTATTATCTACAAGATACTAGACAAGGTGAGGTTGTCAACAAGATACCCAAAACCATATTACAATGGACAACCAACAAACATAAATCTAATTGGCATCACATGTTTATCTCATCCTTGTGGGTCTACCAGACATTCATCAAAATTGCCACTAGATTTTCCCACTTTCATATTATCCATGACATAGAGGTAGTTTTACACATCGAATGCGAGATTCCCTCTCTCCATTTGGCCATCAAGCTCTTCCCTAACACCACTTCCTTATAGAGCAATTAATACTATCCTCGGAACATGTGGACAAGGACCATTGTGTTTCGTTGCAAAACAAGGCCATGAATGATGAGTAAGCCACTATGAATGATGAGTAAGCCATTGGTATTTTCTCAAAGGTGATCCAATCCTTTCCTATGATCCAACAAAAAGGAAGTTAGGCCTTGAAATGTTCGAATACCTCTAGCGAGGCCTCTACATTGTCAAACAATTTTTGGTGAATGATGCATATTTTCGTGCTCATCCCGATGGTGAAATACTCAAAGAACTCCTCAATGGGTTGTGTTTGAAGAAATTCTATGCATAAGCACCACCCACTCCCACTCGTATATACATTTTCTTTGTTCTTTTTTTTGGTCTCATTGCCCATGCTTGATTTTGTGCTTTATGGTTTGGTTTATTCTCTTGTTCAGATGGTTCTACAACCTACCTATTACATCTTATTGGCCAATGTTGCATCATTAGATTCAAAATCTCAGATTAGTAGCATGGGCCATTTACTCACCCTTGCATACACTACTCCACTGAAGGGAATTTTTCTTGGGACTTGCTACTAACAACTAGGTGGAGTATGATTCTATGATCTTATTAACTAATGAAATCCAATGACACATCCACTACCCTAATGTTCATCTTGATTCTCATCTCCTCATTGCATAGTTCAATAACTTCTACAATGTTTGTGATCCTTGCCTTTTAAAAAAAATATCTATGGGTATAGCTTCTATCACAACAATTTAATAACATAACATTCATTTATGCTCTTAGATGTCATAATAATTTTGTAGTCAACATACTGAATCAAGTTATGGATTGACATTTATCACCTTAAATCTTTATAAGTATGAAAGTAAACAAACCATAACATGTACATATCATCATATGATAACCATAAAACATGTAACTGAAATAAAACAAAACATTTCATCATCATAAGTGCACAAAACCATGAATCAAATCCAGGTGTGTATATATATAATAAAAAAAGTGTTGTTTATAATATACATGTTTGTTTATCTCCAAAATGAATGGATAATACATATAGTTTCCATACAAAAAATGGGAATCTCACTTTCTACATAGATCTCCCACTCCTAAGGTGGGGGAATCATATCTAGGGACCCTAGTTCCCCTAGAGGAGGTGCCTCACCAATCCCACCTCATGCCAAATCTCTGTCTATTTAGCCTACCATATCCACTCGTCGTAGGAGTGGACTCCACTTTGTCATGATTCATTTGTAGGAATCCATATTGATATCATCTAGGTCTACCTATCCTCATTCTGAGAATCCCCACAAAAATTGCTTGAACCATTGAAAGAGGTTGGCCAAGAAGAGGATGACATAAATAAACTAATCCTATTTAATCCACTCAATTAAAAATATATTTTATATCGAGTTGACAAGATTAAAAAAAAATTAAAAAGGAACTAATGAACATGTTTTAGATTGTTATGCTTTGTGCCTCACAATTTCCTCAAGAATTCCCAAAAATCATCCATGATCGAGTATGATTCAAGACATTATAGGAGATTAGGATATTTCCCATCTCCCTCCATGTGAAATTATCTATCTAATTCTCATTCCATGCATGAACTGAGCATTCTATATCAAACTCTCCTATACTAGAAGACTAGGGAATGAGAAGCATGTGAGTGCTGATCTTTTTTCTAATAAGAATCCAATGCACTTGAATTGCAAGTAGTTGTTTATTTCCACTGCCACATATTCATGTATCAAATTACTTGAGTAAGCAATCTCAATGTTTTTGCACCACTTTAGATAATATTTTAAGTGGTTGTGGGTATGAAAACATTCATATCTCTAAGCACATAAAACCTTCTAGGTTAAAATGGATCCAAGCTAGTTTATGCTAGTAACAATCATATTGATTTTCCTTCTATTTTTTATTTATCAAACCTTGTTTTCTTCATAAAAACTTAAATTGATATGTAATGGAGGTATTCTTTATTCAGGGAGTCAAGCACCTAGTAGAGTAACCCTAGACTAGGCATTTGGTGTAGCTAAACGAGTGGCATATTTTTAAGATTGATTATTGAAATGATGCGCAAAGATGATGTGAAAGCCTTTGAAAGAATATGCATTAGAGACACATGCATTTCCATAAATAATTAGAATGGAACAATGCAAAGTATAAAGGGAATAC
>ML828976.1:0-10191 GCA_009831015.1 Picea engelmannii
AGCTGGTGCTATTGGATACAAAATAAAAAAAAAGAGATACAAAATGTTTTGCATAGTTTGGGAATGTGCGCTCAACCTTAATATTTTCATCTGAATGATCAAGACCAAAGAACCTTCCAGCTGCACCTTTGCTACTCTTATCTACGTATCAAAAATTTAATAGTTAGCCAATCGGTTGAAAACAAAATAATTGATATCGGGGCAAGTTCAACATATCGCGAAGGTTTTTTTTGAAAGGTAGCAATGGACGGAGACCGAACCATGGCGAACCAGACACCCATTGATCCAGGCATCCTATCTTCCAGGCTTCCATAGATTCTGAGCTGTCGGTCCAGGCAACCCTAAAGGCAGTACAGAGCTTCTGACCGAACCGTAGTTCACCCCTACCTCTTTTGGCTCTACCTGAATGTGATCTGATCACCCTTCATCTCGCAGATAGTAAGTTGTTTCTACTTGACCGTATTTTTCTGTCTTCATTTGAACCGAAATGAGCACTGTTTTTTTCCTTTCTGTCCTCTAGTCCAGACAGGGACTGCTCCACTGCCTTGACCTGAGCCGACAACGAACCTCTCCTCGATCCGAAGTTACCCTTCCCTGGTGGATCTGTGGGCCTTTTGCGGTCCCCAGTCAACTCTTTTTGGAAATGGACACGATGACCAACGCACTTCTGAATCGTTCTGATGAGATTATTTGGAAGCAGGTTGGCTTTTTCGAGCAAGTGGACTCCCTGGAAAGAAGGAGTCCGACCCTCCCCCCCAAGCCTCTGCCCCTTAGCCCTACCTCTGCCCCTGCTACTCTTGCTGTGTCAGAACATCCCGCACAAAAAAGTGCTCCTCTCCCGAGATCTACTCCTATTTTTTCTGTCAGGACCCTCCCAAACCTCTCCACTAATGTCTCCGAGCCTGAGATCCCTAGGATCCCTCAAGCTACTCACCGAGTGGCTTCCCTTGGTCGCAAGGTATGGAAGTCTAATAGAAAAACAAAGAGATTGGTCCTAGGAGACGGAGTAGGACTGGAAAACCTATGTAAGATGTCTCTTTGTGCCCTGGTAGGCCGCATCTCCTACAAATCTCTGAATCCACCTCCCCTCGAGGAATGGTTAAAGACCGACTGGGCTCCTCTCATAGGCTATTGTCCAAAAGTCATGTATCTTAAAAAAGGTTGGCTCGGCTTCCTTTGCAGAACCCCTGAAGATGCCTCTCTGCTTTTATCGCAGACATGGGTTTTTGGGGGCAACAGCCTCATGCTTAAGCGCTGGAGAATGGCGTTCAACCCAGACACAGACTTTTTTCAGTTCAGACATTTATGGGTGCTCCTCCCGGGTCTTCCTCTCCATTTTTGGAATAAAGAAGCTATCAGAGCTATAGGAGACTCTTTGGGAAAGTTCATTTCGTTCGATTCAGACTCCTTTTCAGGCTCCTCGAGGAAGATGGGAAGGGTACTGGTTGAGATGGACATCACGACTGGTCTGCCTGAGAAGCCGGAGATCGAATGGAGAGGTCGGAAGTCTCTACAGACTCTGGACTACCTCGGCATACCTTTTCGCTGCAACAACTGCCGAGAAACTGGACATCTCCGTTGAAACTGTCCAGGTAAGTCCTGGTCCCTCCCATCTGAAGAAGATGACCTGCTCCTTAACCCTCCGGACTATATGGTTGCTGACCCATCGCTCGAGCCCTCGACTTCACCCCTGGTCCCTCCTTCCCCTCCCTTACCTGGACACCCTGTACCATTAACGTCAA
This sequence comes from Picea engelmannii, assembly GCA_009831015.1. Classification (NCBI taxonomy): domain Eukaryota; kingdom Viridiplantae; phylum Streptophyta; class Pinopsida; order Pinales; family Pinaceae; genus Picea; species Picea engelmannii. The sequence continues at coordinate 1,743 of ML828976.1, forward strand.
AAATCTTCCAGCACTGTCCTTCTATCTTTAACTCACTCTCTTCTCATGAAAGGGAGACCATCAATCGATCCCATTGGCTCTCTGATCCTCTTCCTCTTTCCCCTGATCCCGCTTTAGGGAGTTTTCAGCCATCCTCCACACTGCGCCCTTCGTTAGGCTCCCCTTCTCGCCAATCCTCCGAACCCACTCACCCTTCTATCCACCTACCCCCATTGCAACTTCCCATTTTAGCTCAATCGACCGGACAGCCCAGAACACCTACTCCTATCTCAGGACCGACAAAGTCTTCAGCTATTCTTCCGGGCTATAGCCAGCCGCTAGAAAATCAGGATTCGCTGCTGTCTGCTTTGAGCTCTGCGGCCCCTACATCTTTCTTGCCAGACTCCTCAACACAGCTTCAAACTTACAGGGGGAATGAGCTCTTATCAATCCATACCGCGGAGGGAGCTACCTCTTCTCATCAAACAACAAAAGATCAAAAGTCCTTTGCATGGTCGCACGGTTTGGGTGTAGAGTTATCCCCTCTACAAACCAGAAGCTCTAGAAAAAAGAAAGAAGTACTAGTCTCTCAACAGTCGCCTTCTACTGACCCTACACAATCTGAAAAGGCCCCCCTTAGAGCGCTGAAGGCCATTGCACATTCTAAATGATTGTGCTCTCATTGAATGTGCGAGGTATTGGAGGACTACTCAAGAAGGCCTCCTTTTGTAAACTGCTCAGTAACACAACTCCAAACATCATTCTCCTCGAAGAGACTCTTTCACCGGATCATATTTCCAGAGCATTTGTGCACTCTTTCCACTCATCTTGGGTCTCTGCAGCTGTTACCTCCATCAACAACTCTGGTGGTTTGTTGGTGGCATGGGATCCGGTTATTTTCGACTTGGTTCCCTTTCTTACCTGTGGAGGCATACTACTGTTGGGACGGTGCCTGGATACCAATCAAGAGATTGCGTTCTTAAACATTTATGGTCCCTGTCTGGACAGGTTTCAATTCTAGTCGCACCTCACAGAAAGTGGCATACTCACCATCCCCAACCTCATCCTCGGGGGGGATTTAAACATCACGCTTTCAACAGATGAACACTGGGGAGGTATTCCTTCGCCTGCTTCAGGAGGTGATTTTTACAGAGATCTCTTCTCATCTCTGAACCTCATTGATATTTTACCGAACTGTATTGTCCCCACTTGGCGTAATGGGCGCTCGGGGGTTGAGGCCATAGCCAGAAGACTAGATCGTTTCTTAATCTCTTGAAATTACCTGGAATCCACAGCCTTCCCAACTTCGTGGGTGGAGTATCCATACTTCTCCGACCATGCCCCCATCCTCTTAAAGATGAACCGTCCCCTACAGTCAATCGCTTTCCCGTTTAAGTTCAATCATCACTGGTTATCTTCGGCCGACTATTCTGATCTGGTCCATTCGATCTGGACAGACCCACGATTTATTCTTGAGTGTAATCCATAGCAGTGCCTACATTGGAAACTAAAGGAGTTAAAATCCTGTACAAAGTCATGGAGCATTCTAAAGAAAAAATCGGAGGAGGCTCTATTAATTAATCTAGAATAGGAGATAAAAAAATTAATTCATCTATCAATAGCTGTGGCCCTATCCATTGAAGAATCCGTATCCTTAAAAGAGCTGGAGCAGCGTAGAGACTACATTATGAGAGAAGATGAAAAGACCTGGCGACTTCGCAGCCGAGCGATCTGGCTCAAATGGGGCGATTCCAACACAATTTTTTTCCATAACCTGGCTAGTTTCAACAGGAACAAAAAACATATTTGGTCTATTCAAAGTGATGCTGATGAGACGCGCTGGGGCCAAGAGGATATCAAGGCAGAGGCGGTCACATATTTCAAATAGCTCTTCAAAGGAGACGGTAATCTACTACTGCAAGAAAAAGTTGCAACAGCCAGCCTATATCCAAGATTGGTAACAGATTCTGAAGCCTCCGATCTTTTCAAGCCTGTCACCCTCCCGGAGCTAAAGCATATTTTGCTACATTTCAAAAGGGAGAGAAGTCCGGGGCCTGACGGCTGGACGTCAGAGTTTTTCTCCCACTTCTTTGAACTTGTTGGACCGGACCTCCTCCTGATGGTCGAAGACATACGCACCAAAGGCAAGATCTCCAGAAACATTAACTCCACCTTTCTGGTTTTGATCCCCAAAGAAAACAACGCTGTCTCCTTTAACGACTATAGACCAATTTCCCCGTGAAATCTTATTTACAAATTGGTCTCAAAATTCATTGCAAATCGCATGAAACCATTTCTAGAAAGGAGCCTTTCAGCTGAACAACTCGGATTTCTAAAAGGGAGGAGAATACAAGATGCCATTGCTATGGCTCATGAGTGCATTCACTCTATCAAACAGAAAAATTTAAAGGCCTTAATCATGAAAATTGATCTCAAAAAGGCCTTTGATTGTATCGACTGGAATTACTTGAGACTAATCCTACTTGTTGCGGGTTTTGGTGATAAGTTCACCGAGTGGATTCTGGCTTGCGTTACAAGTGAAAATTTTGCGGTGCTGATTAATGGGGAGGCGACAAGTTTCTTCAACAGTGAAAGGGGGCTCCGGCAGGGATGCCCACTTTCCCCTTACCTCTTCATTCTTGTTATGGAAAGTCTCAACCTACTCCTCTCAAAATCCATCGCCGAACAAAAGATCTCTGGTATAAAGGTTTCTAGACTCATTAAGATTTTACATCTCATGTTCGTCGACGATATTCTCTTATTGTCAAAAGTTGAGCTTCCAGAATGGCTTGTTATTCTGGATATTCTACAAGTCTTCTGCATAGTTACGGGACTGTCAGTCAACCCCCTAAAGTCCTCGGTCCATTATTGGGGAGTTTCTGAGACAGAGCTCTTTCTTCTCAAAGGCTCCATCCCTTTCACTTTCCTGGATTTAAAAGATGGCTTTAGCTACCTAGGTTATAGGCTGAAGCCGAGAGCCTCCTCCCCTACAAATTGGAGCTGGCTCGTGGCAATGTTCGAAAGGAAGATAAGTTTTTGGTGCAACAAGTGGTTGTCACTGGGAGGGCGTTACATCTTAGTCAAATCTGTGCTTGAGGGGCTGGTTGTCTACTGGATGACTCTTGAGCGTATCCCCAATAAAATTATTATTTTACTTCGAAGGCTTTCTTGCAAATTCCTTTGGAATGATCGGGCTGATAATCATCACTTTCACCTTTGCAAATGGCAGTCCCTTTTCAGACCTCGTAAGGCAGGAGGCTGGGGGCTAAAGAATTTGTCTATTTTCAACTCTACTCTTCTGGCCTGCTCTTTTTGGAGAGCAGTTACACATAGCAGCATTTGGCAGAATGTCATTATTGATAAGTACCTTGGCTCCATACCTCTCCATCTTTGGCTGAGAAGGCCCTCTCTTGAACTAAAAAGGGCTTCCCCCTTCTGGAAGGGACTCATCTCAGCCTCTCCAGTGGTTCTTCATTGGCTTCGCTGGAAGCCCGGCACAGGTACCGAGATCTTAATCGGAAGGGATAAGATCCTAGGTTTGGAGAACCTATCCATCCTCTCGCCCTCGCTCAGATCTCAACTCGCTCTTTCAAGCCTCAGTTGTCTGGCACAGGTAAAAGTGACAGCGAACACTGGTTTTCTCTGGGACCACTGGATTTCTAGCAGCGATCTACAGCTTCCACAACCGATTGCAAAGGAATGGGATTCATACACAAATGCTTTGAAAGCGGCCGAAATCTCGCTTATTGACCTTCCCGACACTCTACTGTGGGCCGGGGGTGATGGATCGAGCTTCTTAACTGTCAGAAACGCCTATGCGGCTCTACATCAATCTATTGATTGTAGTGAACAGATCCCATGGCTTCTTTCCATATGGAAATGGTCCATTCCACTAAAGATTAAATTTTTTGTTTGGCTGTGTATAAAAGAGAGACCGCTCACCTGGGAGGCGCTCCAAAAAAGAGGCTAGCAGGGCCCCGGCTGCTGCCCCCTGTGAAATTTAGCCACTGAAGATATAAATCACCTCCTGATCCATTGTGACTTCACCGTGTATATTTGGAAGTGCTTGCTACAATATTTGTCTCTTTCTTTAATCTGGAAGGGTGACTCCGTCTCCGAGTGTTTTGCTGCATGGAAAAAAATCAAATCGTCTCCTATTTCTTTGGCTGCCCTTATTTGCTGGTGGATATGGATAGAGAGGAATCAGGTTATTTTTGAGGGGCGGCCTCCATCCTGCCAAACGGTTTTCCACAGAATTTGTTCCAATTTCAAATGGCAGCCAACCTCCTTAAAGTTGCATCAAATAAAAGATTATGATTTTTAGCTAACGGATGGCTCAACACTTGTTTGTTTTGATGGTGTTGCTCTTTCCAGTGGCCTCTGTTGTGGGGCAGGAGGCAGCTTCAAAGCACACCAGTCAAGGACGACAAACTGGTTTCTAAATTGTGGAGTGGGTACTAACAACAAAGCAGAGCTCTTGGGCTTATGGGTTTCTCTTTCCCTGGCAATTTTTTGGTCTTTAGACCACATTCTTGTATTGGGAGACTCGAAACTTATTATAGATTGGATAAATCAAAATAGCAAGCTCCATTCAGTCCACTTAGAAGGATGGAAACAAGAAATGCGGATGTTATCAAACAATTTCTCCGACATCCAGTTCTGCCATATTCACAGGTTTCACAATTCGGCTGTGGATGCACTTTCTAAGAGGGCTCTTAGTGGCGTAGTTGGTAGGCTCTCGGTCTACCATTGCGTTAAAGGATTGGAGAGCCAAATTTCCTCTTATAATCTCTTCAAAGGATAGTGACACACTTTTAGTTCTGATGATCATTTCTGCGTGTTTCCTTTGCTTTCCCCTTCAGCGTGTTTCCATTTCAGCGTGTTTTTCCATTGCTGGGAGTGCATGGATTACTCTCCTCTCAGTTAAAAGCGCACAGTTATTTCCTCCCCCACTAGAAGGGGCAATCTATTGAAGAGGGCGACTTCTTATTTCTGAGCGTCTCACTACTTTGGAACAGGTTTATTTGTAATGATCTGGAACAGGTTTATTTGTAAATGGTCTAAAATGACTGGTCAGCAGCATTCTCATTTAGCCGTTGCTATATTTGTGTAAATGAATTTATACCCATTATAAATTTGAGGGAATTTTTTCATGGAAAAAAATAACTGATATCTGAATGATTTCTGAACTTCTTTATTTTATTGAACTAACCAAAGTCGCAATATATGTTAGAACACAATTTATGATCCTTTTCTTTTATTATTAAATTGTTTTTAAATGAATGGCTGGAAGAAACTATTACTGTGATTTGAATGAACGGGTGAAGCATTATAAGTATCTCCACCAACCAATTATGTGTACACATAAAGCGTTTAGAAAACATGCGTTGATTTTCATGTGGAAATATCTTTACCACCGATTTGATTCCTTTAGTTGGGACCCAATTATTTATAAAAAGAAATTGGCATCCACCAATTCATTATGCAATGGCATCCACCGACATAAAAGGCAAGTGGAAGTCGACATCCATCGCTAGCAAGTGGGACGTGTTGTAAATTAAATCAATGACCACAAGTGGGAGTGGACCCACGCCCTACCGAACCTCCTACAACGCTCTTTGACACTATTAAAATACTTCCATCAGATTGTTTACACTATAGGCTGCTTTGTGCACTCTAAAAACTGAGTTATGATAGCATACATTTTAACAGATCGAATGGTCTAGGAGATCTGACGATCAATGGCTCTGATTCCATCAGAGCTTCCAATGTGCACAAGAGATAATACCCCACTCATGTAGCCTTCAAATTTGGCCTGCGGACCCCACTATGGTTCAACGATTGACATATATCATGGCTATTCTCCGATCAATGACCCATATTAGTTCTCGGAGGAGGAAATACTCCTCCTGCATTTGCAACCACTTTGACCAATCCTCCTCCAAGGGACAACTGAGATTTGTCTTCAATGGATCCGAGGGATAAGGTGGTAGACATGTGTCCCCAAGGAATGCCTTCCATCGAATTCCCTGCTCAACCCTTTCTTCCATTCACAGGATGCCATGTGTGCTCCTATGAACATGCTGGCATTCGACGTCATCTCAACATCACTCCACTCCTAGCCCATTTAAACAGGATCCTACGTGGCATCTGATTTGGCACCTAGGACATGTGTCCCTACCTAACTCGACCATATGGCTTAACACATGACACTGACGCCATGTCACCATTTGTTCCCCAAAGGATACAATTCCTTTCCACGTGGCACAATTGCTAACAAACACGTGGACTCTTCACGTGGGTTGACATGGTATACACATCAATCCAAAATGCGCGATACGTCTCTATAGGTGCTAATACCTGTCCTCTACGAATTGGTGAGGTGATGTCATCCTTGTCATCTTGACATCACCATCCTTTTGGTCTCATCCCGAAGGACCACCTAGATCTACAATGAATATTCCATCGCGGCCCTTAATCGATCTATGACCACGATCGCTTCTCGGAGCCTCCCCATCGGAGTGCCTTAACCAAGGCTACTCTAATGACCCTACCTCCAATGAACAATGGAGATCATGTATTAGCTTATCATTGATCGATGGCCATGATCGTTCCTCAATCCCTTTCCATCGGAGTAGCTTTACCACCACTACACTAACGACCTACCTCCGATGAACAATTAATATTATGACTTGGTCGATCATCTATCGATGGCCATGATCATCCCTCACACCTTTCCATCGGAGTAGCTTTACCACCACTACTCCAACGACCTACCTCTGATGAATGAATGAGAGCTCTCCAACCCTTAGATCAACAACTAAGGCTAAAAGATAAATTTTAAGGCCCCTCTCACCCAACGTTCCCGTGCTCAACTCACCCTCCAATAGACTACTTCCATGTGTTATCTAAATGACACGTAAACTTCCACGCTAACATCTCATTTCGGCGTGATGTCATCATACTCTTTGATTCCTTCTCGTGATGGATCGTCATAGATCCAATGATTGAGGTTTCTTCTCGGACTCTACCCGATCTATGGTCACGATTACCACTCAGAGTCTTCCCATCAGAGTCTCACCACTACGACTCCTCCAAAAATTGGACTCCAACGCCACTTTCTGATATGGATCCAACTATCCATATCTTCTCTAATCTTCTCTCTGATCGATCCAACGGTTGACAACAGTTTGGATCCTTGACAAGCCCTCGTACATGAGGACCCTGATCAATGGCCAGGATCTCTCGATCCACCTCCAATTTATCCAACGTTCAACAATGTCCTAGATTCTTGGTAATCCCTCGAGCATAAAAGAATTCGATCTACAACTAGGATTGACTCGTTTTGCCGAGATCAATGGTTACAATTTCTTTTGAGAAAAACACGGGATTTCGTAGTTTTATCAGTCCTCTTTTGTACTTTAGCGAATCTGGGTTTTACTCTAAGGCTTTCCTAAGGTTCTTTAGGCCATCCTGAGTTTTTAAAACTTGCCCTAGACTAGAGAAGACTTTTCCCATTATCATGTAAAAGGGAATTGTGCCCAACACACTGTCCAAGCCTCGACAAGGCATTTCCAACCCTTACTAGCTAAGCTATACTCCAATTCCCAACTATGTTACTAACAAATACAAAGAATTCTCTACGTATGCATAGATAAATAAAGTCATATCCTCAAACATAATTACTTCTTCTCTTAGTTTGTTTATTTAAATGCACTCCTAAGTACAAGAGTCATGCCAAGCACTACAGGGTACTTATACATCATATTCAGAGAAACCCATCACAGTAATGCATAATTCTTGTTTACTTATAAAAAATATGGCAACATAAAGGATTATTCAACTTATAGTACTATCATGTACACATAATTATAGTCCTATGCAATTAGAACAACAACATATTGAATTGTGCATAACATAGTAATTAACCAACACAAAATTATATATATATAAATTCATTCAAACAGTAAATTGCACAAACACATGGTGGACACTTATCTGATACAAATGAAAACCAACTGCCCGTAAACCTCTGATTTTCCTCCCAACCTTAGACTTTGTTGCCCACAAACTGACAAATGGTCACCCCCGAGCTGGGGCTTAAACTCCACTTGGGAAAGGAAATACTATCTAAATAATGTCTCTTAGAAGCAACAATATTTCAATTCAGGTGCCAAGTTCAACAACCAATATACATTCTCAATTTCCCCACATGCTTGTCCCACCCAAGAAATGTGCCCCTATGGCTTCCCCACTTCCCTTCCAAGCTTCAACAACAAGCTGGACATGAAGTTTCAGAGTTCTATAACTGCAACTTGGCACCTCTGGGAATCAGATTCCCTACAATTCTCTCACGTGGAGAGAATGCACATAGGCCTGACAACCCGCTTCTCCAATGTAATTCCCAATAAATCCTACCTTAAGTGTTCCTAAGCAAAACAAAAATAACAACAGTCTCCCCCAACAACAA
>ML828976.1:24655-41029 GCA_009831015.1 Picea engelmannii
GAGGTCGCATTGAGACTGGCAGAGTTACTCACCCTGCTTTGTTGGTCTTGGTGTAGAGATTGCATGTATTACGGGGGTCACTTGAAGGTATACCCACAATGATGAGTGGAAGCCTCTCAAGTTGATTTCGGGCTAGATACCCTACCCTTGTGTGTGGATCAGACTGTCGACTGTCCCCCCAGGATTTATTGTTGTCAGTGGTAACCTTAGTGGCCTATCTAAGTTCTTTACACGAGGTGACTGTGGAGGGGCAAGTCTTCATGGTACCTGGAATCGACGTTGGCCAAACTCACTCGGGCTCCTTGGAGGGTATACCCACGATTATGTGTGGGAGCTTGCACCAGGGTGTGAGTCCGTTAAGCAGGTCGTCAACGTAACTTTTCCACCTGCTCTATCTCAGCCCCTTCTTACTTTGTTCCCACGACGTTGGATTTCATCACCAACTAGTGAGTTCATTGTGAGAAGGTTTTGTTTGCTTGCTTGCTTACTAAATTTTTAGCACATGCTGTTTGTTTTCCCTAGCGAACTCTAGATTGGATTTTTGTTTTTCATGGCGTCAGTTCCCGAAATGACCAATGAAGGAACCTCTGCTCCAGGGGAACCTTTTGTTTTTCCTTCTTATGGAAACATTGGTCCTCCTCACATCGCTACTTTGAGCTTTCCAGGTCTCACAATTGGATTACTGGTATGGTTGTTTTCCACTCAGGTAATCTCGAATGCAGTTAGTGCTTCAATCCCAAGAACTTCCCCCCAAGAGCATAAACCTCATGTTGATCCTTCACCTTCTTCACCAGTAAGGTGTTCTTCACCTTCTTCACTTGCAAGGTTGCCTTCCGTTTCATCTTCTTCGTCGAGTGAAAGTTCTGAAGCTAGTAACTCGGTGAATAAGAAGAAGAAGAAAAGGAAGAATAAGAAGAAGAAAATTAAGCAAGGATCCAAACCTCCAATCACTGTAAAAGATGTTGGACAACAACCAGTTACTGTTGATCGTGCTGGGAGTGTTGATGATGTCAAGATCACCCAAACAACCTGTAAGCCCAAGTACCCTTGCAGGCTTTGTAAGGGTAGCCATCTTCTTAAGGATTGCCCTGGTCTACCCAAGGTTATAGAAGTATGGTCTACACATCCTGACCAACCCATGTCGTCAGCCTCTGAACAACATGATGATGACCTCCCGTCAACCAGTCATGATACGGTTGGGAAGAAGAAAAGTAGGGTCAAGTTCCCATGTATGTTATGCAAAGGGAGTCATCTCACTCACCTTTGTCCTCATATGGACGAAGCCTCGAAATTACTGGAAGACATGACTGTTTCACAACCTCAACTTCCAGTTGCTTATCGCAAGCTTTCTCTCAACCCACCTGTAGTTGATGGAATGATCAATCCGGTTCCTCTGTCAATCAATCCTGTTGGTCAAGTGGTCAATCTGGTCACGTCTTTGGATGGACCAGTCGACCAAGTGGTTGATCCGATCCCATCCTCGGTCAACCCCACTCTCCCATTAGAGAGTGAAAACCAAGCGGTTGATCTGTTTCCACCTGTCGATCCCATTCTCCCCTTGGAGAATGAAACCCAAGTGGTCGATCTGATCTCTCCATCGGTCGATCCTCCCCTCCCGCTAGAGAGTAAACCCGATACTACCCATGTTTTTCTCGTTGATACAGATTCTCCCATGCCGAGGGGTATTCCTCCTTCTCCCATAGGACCCCCTCCAAGTAATGACTGTTACCCATGATTTTGGTCATCATGATGATGTATTGATGATGGTGTACTCAGGCTCTTCATAAGAACTTTCTCCTGAGAAAAGGTTACTTTCATCTCTTCCAGAAAACCTATTTTTGAAGACTGTTTGTAGGCTGCTAGTATATTTTCCTGCGAGAATGCATGATTCTTGCAGGCTGCCTTAAGCCAGGTGTTACATGTCAAAATTACTCAGCTAGATAAGTGTCGCATGTTCCTCTCAATTGTCGTAAGTGTCGCATCTTCCTTACAACTTTTGCAAGTGTCGCAAGTTGGTCACAAGTGTCGCAAATGATGTTCGAGCATATTGCCATGCCGACAACACTAAGGAGGCACTTAGAACACCTCATGTGCTTGATTTGAAGAAGAAGAACTGGTTTATTGAAGTAAAAAAACTCTTAACACTTGAAGGGAGCTCTGAAACAAAGATTTTGAAGGGAAGTGCTCCCCTATATCAGCCTTAGGAGCGCTGGTGCTCCCCTACAAGGATTCAGGGAGCGTTATAACACACTCCTGCCCCCTCTGAAGGAGCGCTACTCATCTTGAAGGCGCTGGTGCTTTCCTAAAGCTTACCAGGGAGCGCTACAGTGCTCTGATGCCCCTTTTAAGGGAGTGCTGCCTAATCTGAGGCAGTAGTTGGCCCATTGAGGAGAATAAGGGGAGGATCTTTCAAGATTAGGAGGCAGTTGTATTCGAATTCTTGGTTTCATCAATAGATCCATGATCTAAGGAGGAAGTTCCCAACTTGTTCTAAAGATAACTCAAGAGGTTAAGCTCCTCTTAACCTATATAAGCAGGCTCTATGATGGTGGAAGGGGAAGAACTGCTAGCATGAAACCTATGATCTTGGAGGAAACACACAGTCAGCCAGAAGAGAGTGATCAGTGAAGCTGTTGTTATCCAAGTTGTGGATCTTTCAGGAAAGGGTTAGACGAAGAGGACTTGATGAAGCCGTCGCATTCACATCTACGGTTGTAAGTATTGCTGTCGTTATTCTCATTAATATGACACGCTTGGCCTGTTCCTTTCTAGTTTGTGTCTAGTGTCACATGAACTTATCATTAATTGATAGATATTTTTTCAAGCTAATATCAATAGAGTAGGAAGTGGTCGTATCTTGTTTGTCTGTAGAACTCAGCGAGGAGCAAAGGATTGGAGCGCAACTCGGAGCGTGCAGGGACAAACGTCGATAAAAAGGTACCTCTATCATCCTTCCTTCTCATGTGTTAGTTTAGATAGATTTGAAAGGAATTTAGTGTCCACGTTAAGAATTTTCTGTCTAGAGTTAGGGTCAAGCTCTTAGAAGCGATCTACTTGTCCGCAGGGAGATTTTCCTACAACAGAAACTGGTGACTCCACTGGGGAGATAGCCTCGAATTACAACTTCTTGTTTTGATTTTCTCCTCATTGACCTAGTTTTACCCCTTGATTGTTTCAGATCCGGTTCACTCCTCTTTTGATTGGTTTCATGAGCTGATTGGCTCCCTACCCCATCATACTCGGCATAGTTGTCGAAATTGAATTGCAATTTTCTGATTTTTTTGACATTTTTGGGAATTTTTAGACCTAGCACCCCTGTCCTCGTGTTAACAGAGTGCCTGTGCTCCCCCATAGTTTTGCACAGAGCGTTATAACCCTCCTTGCCTTTGGCAATAGAGCGCCAACCCTCCTTTGGCTAGAAAACCTTCTAGAATTGCTTTTTCCGGGTTTTGCCTCTGTGTCTCTTCTGCTGGGTAACCTTGTGATTCAATGCTTCTTCTCTTTCAGCCTTGACATTTGTCTTTTTGAAGAACGAACATCTTGCTATTTGGATTTTGTAGCCTTCTTCACCATTGTTATTGAGTTTTTCTGTCATTTGGAGTTTGAGACCCATGCATTGTCTTTCTCTCTGTGTAACTGAGCAAAAACCCCGGTGAAGGTCATCAAAGGACTACAGACCTCTTCATCTCGATTTTAGTCAGGATCATTGTTCTTCAACTTTTTCTTTTGGGTGTGAAGTTTGTTTTCTCTTTGATTGTTTCGTTTCTTTCACTTTTCGTGTTGATTGTAACAAAAGGGTGTATTGTTTGTATGACTTTTGCTTGTGCTAGTTTGGTTTTCATTCATACAAAAAGATAATTAGCAAAGACGAGCATTGTGTTGAATTAATCATTATTCATATACAAACAACAAAAACCATCTTCATGATTGATTTTGCATATTAGAAGGCATCTCAAAAGTTTTAGCATTGCATCAGGATTTGATTGAGAAAAAGAATTGTTTGAGAACATTCCTTATTTGTGCTTGTTAGTGAAAAGAACTTTCTCTCTCCCTTAGATAGATGTTCATCGAAAAGAAATGACTGCTTATCATATTTGATGCATTTTTTGGGACCGAGTCATAATTCCACTTGTTTCACTTCCATACACCCCTTTGCGTAAAGAACAACCATAAAATCAACGCTAATTAAAATTTATTTGGAACTTTTTCTTTTCTAGGATCCTCCGCCAACAGTAGACTAGGCTTAGTACTTTGGATTAGGCTGTGAGCATAACTCTCCAAAGTTTCCAAAACAAACATTAGCATCTTGAGTTAGGGAGAGTCAAATCCAATCATCGTATAAGTCTGCCTGGGATCCCCCTCTCACATAGGGGTTATGCACGAGGTTGCATTCAGGTGAGCTACGGGGACTAACCCTCCGTGGTTTAACTAATTGTGGTGGTCAGATCGTATTATGGGGGTCACTTCAAGGTAAATCCACAATTATTGCGTGGAAGCCTTTTAGTTGATTTCGGGCTCAATACCCTGCTCGTACGTTCGGATCAGGCTGTCGACTGTTCCCGCCCAGGGGCTAACTGCGAACTGGTAACCTTAGTGGCCATAATATTTAGGGTCTTACACAAGGTGATGGTGACGGGAAGTCTCACTGTACCTGGGGCAGACATTGGTCAAACTCACTTGGGCTCCTTGGAGGGTAAATCCACAATTACTGCGTGGAAGCTTGCACCATGGCATAAGTCCGTTAAGCAGGTCGCCATTGTAACTGTTCCACCCTATCCCCGCCCCTTCTGGACTTGATCACGCGATGTTGGATTTCATCACCAACTAGTACGGTCATCAAAAGAAGGTCCTATTTGCTTGGTTGTGATTCTTAGATTTCTATTAGAGTATGCTGTTTCTTTTCGTTAGTTGGCCCTAGATTTTCAGTGTGTCCTGCCTTTCTCCACAATTGAGCCCATAGATGATCAAGGTCTTCACTGATCACGTAGGATGCAAGGGATGCCTCCAGAAGGCTATCAACCCTTACCTCCTAACCCTCCCGAAGACAACCACCGTAGAGAGGTAGAAAATCCATATGACGTTGAAGGTGCTATTGCTCCTCCGTTAGATAACCCGGAAGACGCTTTTGTTACGATTGCAAATCCCACTTCGGTGACCCCTCTCGAGCCACTTTTACTTCATTTAGACTCCCTTGGGAATGTCATAGACGAAGAAGTCCCATGATTACCAGAGAGGATTTTTACCGAAACATATATGGGATCCACACAACCAATCTTTGGTGAGGAATATAGGACTCCTATTCGTCCTGGCATCGCAGTAAATACCAATCCCACACCCGCTCGTTCTATTTGGAGGACTTCATCAGGATGCGATCTCTATGAACATTTCGAGTCCTTTCGACAACCGTTCCATCCTGATAACCCTCCTAGTGAAACAGGACCATCCGGTCAAACCATTAGTCACCCAATCGATCAGGTTGTTAACCCTACTGCTACACTAGAACAAGTCCATCCTAATGATGGACCCATCACATCTACTCACCCGAGGATACAGATCCTTGCTGGCCAAGCACAACCGACTGGAGGGAAACCACCATCCAACACACCTTTTTCTCTTGGAGGACTACCATTCCATGGCGGGCCTACCCCTCCCGGGGGATAGCCCCATGTTCATCCTCCTCCTAGAGGGAAACTTTCGTTTGCCAGTCATACCTCGGTCATAAATCCACCCCTGGCAGGGGGGGAAACCTCGTTGGTTGGAAACCCTCCACAACCCTGGAGAGCATCTTTAGGAGGCACATTTACTCAACCCCACGTTGGGGGGCACTCTTATAATATCCCATTAGAAGGGGTACCTAATCCTGTTGCTTCCGGGACATCTTACCCACAATCTTATCCAGGTGGCATCCAAAACACCACTTGGAGTACTCCGGGACCACAGTCTTATCCTCCTCATGGGTCTAATGTGCATCCAGCTCCGAGATATACTCCTCACCATCCTCAAGGGAAAAATGTCTATCCTCCTTGGGGGCAAGCAAATCACCCAGCCTATAATGCTCAAAACCCACCAGGTCATGCCAACGTTTCTCATTCATCATCGAATCCTTATTATCCTGGCCAACAACAACCGTATGTAGGAGGACCTACTGGTTACAACTATCCATCTAACCCATCTTCTGGTCCTACTGGTGTTCCTATGCCGCACCAGTATCATTCACAAATTAACCGACAACTACCTTTCCTTGCGACTCTAGATCTCCCAGACTTGTCTCGGTTAACTAATGATCCCATTTCTCATTCACCGGTTTGGCCAGTCATTCCAGCTAAACTTCCTTCTGATATTCCAAAATTTGACGCAAACCCTGGTGAAGATCCAAACAACCATGTTATGACTTTCCATTTGTGGTGTTCATCAAACTCCCTCATGGATGATTCTATACATTTGCGTCTTTTCCAGCGAACACTTACTGGTTCGGCGACAAAGTGGTATATTGAACTACCACGCACTTCTTTTCATGATTTTAGTTCCCTTGCCATGTCTTTCCTCACGCACTTTCAACTGCCTATTCGCTACGAAACGGGTACTAAACTCTTGACTTCCCTTCATCAAACTAATGTAGTGCATATCTCTGACCATATTCATGAGTGGAGACGACGACGAAGGATGATCAAGGCCATCATCCCTGGCATACTATTGGCGGAATGGTTCACGAAATCATTGCTACCACTGATCGCTCGCGATGTTGCTATGGGTGGTGCAGTCATAGAGGAACAAGCCATCGCTCAGGCCCAGTATTTAGATTTGGTATATTCCCAATCTGGTACTTTGTATGATTTGCTTCCAAATGCTACTCGAGCTAATACCGATCCATCTAAACCATCATCCTCATCTCATGCGGATGGTGTTAGCGGCTCCGTCAAAGCTCAACCTGTTTTCCAATCGTTCGCACCCTCCTCTGCCTCCCCTCAAACTCAGATATTTGAGGTGAATGCAGTTCAATACGCCCCTTCACAACAATCTGGAGGTAAGAAGAAAACGAAGAATAAATCAAAAAATAATAATGAACAAACAAAGAATCAAACACCTGCTGCCGAAAAGAAAACACAACGGAAGTTGAAATTCCCATGTCTCATTTGCGGTGATGATCACTACACCCGAGATTGTCCACATCATAATGAAGTGGCCAAAATTTTCCAAGGAAAGTCGCAACCCACTGTGCTTACTCATCCTTTTCCATAGAAACAAACCATGGTTGCTCAAACCCCCTTGCCTGGGGGCAGTTCTAGCAATCCTCATGATGAGGCCTTGTCGAGTGCACATATTTATATGTTTAATGGGATCAATTTAACCACTCGCTCTAAGGCATATGACACACCAGGTAACCCTGATAAGGGAAAATATGTTAACGGTACTGGTACTTTACCAGATCCATCCTCACCCTCTGTTAGTCTTCCATCGGTTAATCCTCCATCTGGACCACTCCAGATTGAGAAACCCACGTTCGACTCTATCTTATGCCCTCCTAAGAGCACCATCCAGAAGTCTACCTTCAATCCTAATTCACGGGCTGCCCAAAATTATAATATTGTAGAAGATTTGGCCCAAGCCCCATGTGCTATGTCCGCCTTGGAAGTTTTACAGCACTGCCCCAGTCAACGTAAAACGCTCTTAGCCGCTCGAGGCACTGTTGATCTTGAGTCATCCAACCGGATCATGTTTAGCCTGGATAATTATGCGTCTCGACTCTCCCACCAACTTGCTTTCCAAGTTGATGTTGTTGTCCACAATCAACAAATCCATCGAACTATTCTGGATGAGGGAGCCTCAACTTGTGTTATGTATTTGGCATGTTGGAAAGGTTTAAAATCACCAGCACTCAATAAATCCCCAACGATGCTACATGCCTTCAATGGGCGAGGTTTTCATCCTCACGGGCTTTTACAGTCCCTGCCCATCCAATTGGGTGGCAAAACTATTATCATTGATGTCGAGGTGGTCGATGCTCCCCTCGATTACAACTTGTTACTTGGAAGGAGTTGGTTTTATGCTATGACTGCTGTTGCCTCATCTGTCTTTCGATGTGTGCAATTTCCTCATCAGGGCAAAATCGTCACTGTTGATCAGTTGGATTTCTGCACACCCGATGCTCACATTCCTGCTACCAACAATATTCCTTTCTTGGGAGACCATAAGATCACGTATGAAAGCGTTGGTGTTGGCTTACTAAAAGATTCTAGCCTCATAGGTACCTTCCCTACACCACTTCCACCAACTATACATCACATTGCCACTGTCGATATGATTTCGACCATGGCTTATCAATCTTTGGGATCATTTGACCCTTGGATTGCACCTTGTCCATTGGAATTCGATGCACTAAGTGACACTGTGCCACTTAGTCCAGTCGAAACATCATATGTTTCTACCCAATTCACTTCTCCCTCGTCGAATGACCAACATCTATTGGCACCCAACATTTCATCGATGCAATCATAGTCAAGTTCCTTGTCGCCTATGATCCACTATAATTCCCCAACTTTTCCTATTCCAGAAATGTTTCGCCTTGATAAGCTACCTTGGGATAATCACTATCCCCGACCCTCTTTTCTTCCCCTTCGTGAAGAAGTTCGGGTAGATATATAGTCTATCTCCCCTCCTGATGTCGATTTTCTATCGCCTCCCATGTTTTCAACTTCCGATGATTTGGATCCGGTAGTTGACTTGGTGATTTCTTCGATAGGTTTATTGGAGCCTGGTATCCTTACTCCTATCGTGACCCTCGACATGTATTCCTACCTGAATGATTATCTTCCATCTAGTGAATATCTACTGGAGGCCATGACCGAGTTTTGTCCCTCGACATGGTATCCTTCCAAAACATTGTCCTCTTGGAAGCCATGATCACAAAGAAGTCACGAGCATAGTTTCTCTTCTCTGTGGAAAGCTCGTTAAAAAATGAAACAGAGGCCACTAGCTTTCATGCTGGGGGCATGTCATGAGCATAGTTTCTCTTCTCTGTAGCAAGCTCATTAAAAAATGAAATAGATACCTTGAGCATAGTTTTCTTCTCTATAGCAAGCTCATTAAAAAATGAAACAACAATCTGGGGATCGAACCTGGAACCTTGAGCATAGTTCTTTTCATGTGTCAAGCTCGTTAAAAAATGAAACAATCACCTCTCCCTTCAAGTTGAGTCTTTCGCCAGATCTCGTAGATGTCGAGTCGAGTCTTTCATCAGGTCTCATTTTTGAACCTTCATTTCATCCACCTGTATCCTTTTTCTCCATCTAGCATAGAAATTGGTGACAACCTCAAAGTCGGTGAATGAATCGAAGCTTGGGGGGCATGTCTCCAGCCTTTGATGATCATTCTGGAGCTAAGCCACCAGTTTTCAAGCTGGGGGCATACCGAGCTTAGTCTTTGTTCTTTCTCGTGCTCGTAAATACATGAGAATGCAACCGGGTAAACTTTTATCTCCTTTTTGGACCCATACGGATACACGAACTCTTTTCAGACTTCTTTAAACTCTTTTCAGACTCTTTAAATATGAAAATATTGTCAAGTGACCTTGCTTCCTTTCACACTCGTTAAAAGGTCAGAAAGGGCGACTTTCGAGCGATAGTTTAACCCTTTTTCAGTCTCGTTGGACTACTATACGAAAAAGGAACTGAGAGAGTTCTCTTTTAAGTGTTTTTCCAAACTCTATAATCCTGAAAAACCTTCGAGTTTTCTATCTTTGGACTCGTTAAAGCACACATCGACAGACCCATATGGGACTGAACCCTTACTTCTTCCAGTTCGTTAAACAAAGGAAGAGGAACTCACCAAAGGTGAATTATATCGAGCATGTGTTATCCTCCTCGAGCTCATTAAAACAAAAAGAGGTACTCATCTATCTGGATGGGGGAAAAATTGAAAGGAGCAAGCCAAGAAGTCTCTTGAGAACATCATCCAACACTTCTTAGAGTCACCCTTGAACATGGAACTTTGTCATTTGCACATATCATAATCTGCTGAACCTCTGCACTGACCCAATCCTCTGAGTTCCTTTCACTCCTTTGGGTCACCTGACGCAAGTCACAATACCCACTGCATACTTTTGGTCCATGTCATGTTTCACTGTTGTGCCTTAGTGTTCAAGGGAAGTATCCGCCTCAAGAGTCGGCCATCCCAAATATCTTGCCTCAAAACCTGTGTCAGTCCATGTCCACTTGATCTGCTAATTACATCTCCATGTCCATTTTGTGTTGTTGATGGGGGATACATAAAGGCCCTCCCTCGACGAGTTTGTTCCTATCGACTTCAACACATTATCCGGGAATCAGACTTAGAAACCAGTTAGTACTTTGGGACCTGCATGCCTCAATGGCAGACCTCCTCACGTTCGACAATGGGTTTACATCATTGACCCCTGGTCGAATGATTCCATGGATGTTCGACTTCAGCTCATCTATTCGCATTCATCAGAATGTACTAAGGTACCTTGGGAATCATTGACATTAATGGTGATCTCCCTTGCACTTGTTAACGGTTCACACCATTGACCGGTAATCAAGTGGTTTCTGCCATGTTCGACGTCAGGACATCTATTCACATGGTTAGATTCGTATCATATTAGGATTGGTAAGAAGACCCTGGGTTGAGCGATCACTTTGATATATGCTTTGCCCAGGTTGTGAAGGAATTTCTATTGGACAAAGAACACATACACTGTCACATAGATCCACTTTGTATTGGTCGTGGCTATGTCTTGTCATCTCGTAGATCCACTGTGTATTCTTCGTGGCTACGATAAGTCTGAATCATTAGAGTATAGATCCACATTGTATCTTCGGTGGCTATACCTTTTTATCAATACAATTATGGATCCGTAGTGTATTTTATAGCGGCCATATCTTGCAAAGTCTTGATCACCCAAGCATAGGTATGCCTGCCTTGGGTTTTGAAATATGTCATGGTATTTGTTTGATGTTTGTGTGCAGCTTCCGTTAGGTTCTCCGAGTCTATACCCTTGCTTGGACATCTGCAAAGTATTTCAGTTATCAGTTGGCATATTCTAACTTCATACTTTGGGGGGCAATCTGTTACATGTCAAAATTACTCAGCTAGATAAATGTCGCATGTTCCTCTCAATTGTCATAAGTGTCACATCTTCCTTACAACTTTCGCAAGTGTCGCAAGTTGGTCACAAGTGTCGCAAACGATGTTCGAGCATACTGCCATGATGACGACACTAAGGAGGCACTTAGAACACCTCATGTGCTTGATTTGAAGAAGAAGAATTGGTTTACTGAAGTCAAAAAACTCTTAACACCTGAAGGGAGCTCTGAAACAAAGATTTTGAAGGGAAGCGCTCCCCTATATCAACCTTAGGAGCGCTGGCACTCCCCTACAAGGCTTTAGGGAGCGTTATAACACTCCCCTGCCACCTCTGAAGGAGCGCTACTCATCTTGAAGGCGTTGACGCTTCCCTAAAGCTTACGGTGCTCTGATGCCCCTTCTAAGGGAGCACTGCCTAATCTGACGCAGTAGTTGGCCCATTGAGGAGAATAAGGGGAGGATCTTTCAAGATTAGGAGGCAGTTGTATTCAAATTCTTGGTTTCATCAAGAGATCCCTGATCTAAGGAGGAAGTTCCCAACTTGTTCTAAAGATAACTCAAGAGGTTAAGCTCCTCTTAACCTATATAAGCAGGCTCTATGATGGTGGAAGGGGAAGAACTGCTAGCATGAAACCTATGATCTTGGAGGAAACACATAGTCATCCAGAAGAGAGTGATCAGTGAAGCTGTTTTTATCCAAGTTGTGGATCTTTCAGGCAAGGGTTAGATGAAGAGGACATGACGAAGCTGTCGCATTCGCATCTACGGTTGTAAGTACTGTATGACACGCTTGGCCTGTTCCTTTCTAGTTTGTGTCTAATGTCACATGAACTTATCATTAATTGATAGATCTGTTTTCAAGCTAATATCAATAGAGTAGGAAGTGGTCGTATCTTGTTTGTCTGCAGAACTCAGCGAGGAGCAAAGGATTGGAGCGCAACTCGAAGCGTGCAGGGACAAACGTCGATAAAAAGGTACCTCTATCATCCTTCCTTCTCATGTGTTAGTTTAGATAGATTTGAAAGGAAGTCGGTGTCCACGTTAAGCATTTTCTGTCTAGAGTTAGGGTCAAGCTTTTAGAGGCGATCTACCTCTCCACAGGGAGATTTTCCTACAACACCAGGGTGTGAGAAGTTTGCACTATGTTGAACTAATAGGGTGTGAACTCTTCCTAAAGCAAGGAAAAAGATGAATTCTCGAAGCTTCTAGAATGGAATCTTCTAGAAGGATGAGATGGCATTCGAATGGTTATCGTAGTACTGGATTCCCTGATATTTTGGGATAATTCTTATTCAAGTAACTAATTCTTTCTATCCTATATATTGAGGGAATTCTCATGGAAAAGGTTAAACAAAGTTAGAAGCAAGATTCATTGGAGAATTAGTGAAAGCATTGTGTGAAGGAATGAAGCTACAACAACTTGGAAACTCCAGCAAGTTTATCCAAATGTTTTTGATCTTCTTCATGCAAGTGAGAAATTGTGTGTGTCAGAGCTAAGGGCCATCGAAAGGAAGTTTGTGACATCAAGGCTCAGGTTGTAATCTTTACTTTCCATTAATATGATACAGTAATATGTCCCTTTCCCATAAAGCTATTTCCACTTTATTGTATAATTCCTTGATCATATACATAGATTGACTGTTGAATAGATTGTGCTATCTTCACTTTGGTTGGTTTGTGTTGTCTTGGTCTTGCCTGCATGAGAGCACTAGAGTGAAGCAGGAGAAACAAAGACCATAGGAAGGCATTATAAGGTATGTAACTTGTTCTTGCCTCCTATTTAATTCAATGGTCAAAGTCTAGGGAAAGAGTCATGTTCTGTCTTGCTTTGTTCTAGATCCAGGTGGATATAGGGAGATTGGTTTGTGTCCACACTTACGAATTTATCCAATAACAACACATACTGGAAAGAAAAGATAAAAAACTTGAATGATATTGTTCAAGCATGCAGTCAAGCTATTTCAAGGGGGGAAGAATTATTCAAATATCTCACGGAGGTATACCTAGTCGGAAGCACTAACGAATTCCAAGACCCCAAATTAATCCTCAACTCGTTGTTCCTAACAAAGCAATAGTTTGATGAACAAGTTGAGATATTTAAAGGGTTGTCAGTTGAAAAGTTCTATGGTATACTTGAATATTATGAGGATGACATAGACAATTGGCTAGTGGACGACTCCGTGAAAAATCAGGACATTGAAGAAGCATTACATGGAATTTCCCTTGATCTGAGAGACTTGGAGGATGAGATGTTCAACATCAAAATTCGACATGAAATCAACGTGGCACCAATGAAAAGTTATATTTAAGAATTGTTTAAGAAATCTATCGATAAATTGACCACCAAGGGGAAGAAACAGTTGAGATGGTTCCTGTAACCATTAATGAAGACAATAAAATGACACTGTCAAACAAGTGAAGACAAGAGAGACCATCATAGTAAGTTGATGCTGATCACATATTTTATTTCTTTATCAAGTCCTTCATCCAATTATTCCACCTCTTTCACTAGAAAGGTTTAACCGAAGACTGATAACTTCTCTTTTCTTCTTACCAGGTCTTTTTGTTCTTTTACTACCCACCATCTTCCTTCTGCAATCTTAATTCTTGTGTATATTTGTGTTATGGTTTGTGGGAGCCCCAATCCCAGTCTTTAAGACAAAGGCATTTTAAATTTCAAAGAATATGTAACATACTATATATTTTTTAGAAATTTCAAGAGAGCTATTTTGAGAACAATCTCGACTGTACTTTGTAACCCAGAGTTTTGAATACAAATTATTTAAGGTTGATGTATCATTATATTTATTTGAGTTTCCCATGTTCACTCTGTTAAAGTTATCTTATGCATGTAGGCCATCTTATTTTTATTTTTATGTGATCAAAAATCTTCATTTTAAACTATGATGGATGTGAGGAAATTTTTCTTATTTTCTTTAAATGTGTGAATGTGATCGGTTCCTGGTCCTTTCTCAGGAACTTTCTTGAGAAAAGAAAACAAACATTTTCCTTTTATTTTTCTTGCAATATTTATATTTCTTTGAGTACCACGAAAAAATTATTTAAAGTCCCATATTATGAAGATCTTAAGTCCCAAGAAAGTCGTAAAGTAAATAGGAGTACCACCTCTATAAAAACGCAGGGGGATTTACATCCTCATGAGGTTGTCGTTTTGGTCCTAACGAATTCAAGATTCAACATTTTTGGCAACTATACTAGGGAATGAACTGATATTTGGAATCTAGTCTAGCATTTTGAAAAATATATGACTTTTCCCTAGGCTGATCCGCTCCACTTATAAATTGGATTGAACAATCAATGAAGCATCTTGCATTAGTTATACAATCTGGTAATAACAATAGCTGAGACTCGAGAAGAGTTAGAAATGTCCTGGCAGATTTTAGTCCAATAAGAAGAAAGAGAAATCCTTTAGAGACAAAGGAGAGACGAGCAACAAGACCAAAGAAAACAACAGCTAGCTAGAGAAACACAAGAACAAGGTCGTGATTGAAGCTGGACGAATACAAGGGACCCATTACCAAAAGTATAAGCAAACAACTCTTTATTCTCAGAAGTGAAAAGCATATTCCTGGAACCTCTCTGGATATGGTAGAAATAAATGAACAACTGCAAGACGAGCATCATGAGGAGATACACAGAGGTGGAAGAGATGTTGCAAGAAATCAAGAAAACCTAAGGTTCAAAATAGAAGAAGAATAAGAGATTTCCCTTTGAATCTTCTAGGTGAGCAAAATGATCTCCCTGTTCTCCCTAAGGGAACCCTAAAGGAATTTTCTTCAGACGGAGCAATCGATGCAAAGAGGTATCTGCACTTATTTCTTGATGTTTGTGATTTTCCCTGTGTTGAGTATGATGATGTCATGGTAAGGTTTTTTTTTCAAACCCTATCAGGAAGAGATTATGAATGCTATACAAAATTTCCCAGTAGATTATTTCACTCATTTAATGACCTTGAATCCATGTTCCTGACTATGTTCACCCATCTAATTTCTTATCATACCCTTCTCACTGATTTCACCTAGATTGGTTTAAGGAACAATGAAAGGATACAAGATTTTAATATCAAGTTCAATAAAACCTTGAGTAAGATTCCAGAAGATAAAATATCCAATGAACCAATCATTCTCAGTTGTTATAGAAAGCAATGCCCCCGAATGTGAAATATGATATCATAACATCCCAAATGGATACCTCAGAGGAGACAATGACTAAATCCACTCAAATGGAATAAATTATGATTGAAATAGGTGTTGACCCCGACATTATATTGGGAAAATTACAAAGGCAACTGGGAGGATTAAGTTTGATAATCAAGGAGCTTCTAGTTCAAGAAGGAATGAAGAATTCAAGCCACAACCGATCCAAAATCAAACAATGGGAGGAGGATTTTTCAAGGGAACCATACCTGACGTAAAGGTTGACCCTGTGGCGACATAAGAAACTAAGAAAAGAATTGAAATTGCACAAATGAATAGAACTATAAAAAAATACAGAATGAGATAACCAGACTAAGGAGGGGAGACAATTATGGGGAAAATCCAAGGATTCCAGTCCCAAAGAAAAGAAGGAACCCTCCCCAAGAAAACAGAGTGAGGTTTGAAAACAAGGATAATCCAAAAAGACCAAGAGTTCCCAGGAAGCCTACTCCCAATGTAGTTGTTCTGGATGATGTGTATGATGAGAAAATAGTCGAGAAAGAAAATTATTACTCACCTGATGAAAGTTCTGAAATAATGCAGATGGATGGATGTGAGACATCCATGTATATATTTGAAGAGGGAGACAATGATCCCAACTCGTAAGAAAATGTCGCCCAGACAAGAGGATTTGTAAATAGATCCAAGAATAAGAACGAATTTGAAAAAGAAAAAAAAAAAGATAAAGAAAAAACAAATGAGAAAAGGGACAATGAGAAAGCGACAGATAGCATTGGAAGTAAAAGGAAACACCTGATGTCAAACTCTACTCAAATGACATATAATGTTGTAGAGGATTTAAGTAAGTTAAGGATAACTCTGCCTTTTACTGAAGTGGTGAATATTCCCCAACAAAGGGAAAAAATTTTGAAATTATTGGACGATCCATCTAAAAGAGAAAAAGTTGTTGTTACCTGTCCAAAACAAAGCCAGAACTAGTCAACTGTCAAGATGAGAGGTAAAATTCCTCCCTTTTACATTTCAATTGAAAATCATAATGTTGCACTACATAATTGTTTAGTTGACATTGGTGCAACGAATAATATCATTCCACTGG
>ML828976.1:42349-58490 GCA_009831015.1 Picea engelmannii
AGCTCTGGTCCTCATCAATCCAGATTTTCAAATGGATTTCATCATCTGTTTGTTCACCACATAAATAGTTGTTGCATTTGTTCTTACATAGAAGAATACCAAAGGTGAAGAACTCCCAATCAGTTTCATGAGAACAACCCTACATGACTATGAATTGAAGTATTCAGAACTGGAAAAGAAAGCCTTGTCCCTTATGAAAGCAGAGACGCACTTTCGAACGTACATACTAAATTCTCATGTTATTGCTTATGTTCCATCATCACCAATCAAAATGCTTCTGAATCAACAATTGAGAGAAGGAAAATGGGCTAACTAGTTGGCAAAGATACAAGAGTATGATATTGAAATTAAACCTTTAAAGGCTATCAAAGGACAAGGTTTATGCAAGCTCATTGTGAATAATGACTCTATGGATGGTATGATTTCAATTTCAGTAGGAGAACCATTGGTTGATTTAGAATGGTACAATGTCATTGAATTTTACTTGAGGTCTGGGCAATTTCCTATCACCATGAACCCTAAGGAGCGAAGAACATTGAAGATGAAGGAAAATCAGTATGTGTTGGTTGTTGATATACTATTCAAGAGGAATTATGATGGTATACTACTGATATGCGTTGATGAAAACCAAGCCCAAGAAATAATGAGAGAATTCCATGAAGGAACATGTGGTGGACACTTTGCACCTACTGCCACCACCCATAATATAATAAGAGTTGGGTTCTATTGGCCATCAATATTTACAGACTCATATGCCACAATAAGGAAGTGTGTATCGTGCTAGCAATTTTAAGGGAAAACTAAGAGATCTGCGATGCCATTACAACCCATAATTGTAGAGAAACCATTATCTCAATGGGGACTTGATGTCATCGGCCCAATAAATCCTAAGTCAAGTAAGGGACACATGTATATTTTGACCGCTATGGGTTATTTTACAAAGTGTTTAGAGGCAGTGGCATTGAAAAGGGTTGATTCTGAAGAGTTGATCAAGTTCCTCAAAGATAATATTTTATCAAGATTCGGTGTCCCAGATAAACTTATCACTGATAATGGTTGTATTTTCATCGGGTCGAAGTTCACAGAGTTATATGGAGAATATGGAATTATCATGGGTAAATCATCCAATTATTATCCACAAGGCAATGGTATTGCAGAATCCACAAATAAGACACTTGTTCATATTTTAAAGAAAGTTGTTGAAAAGAACTAAAGGAATTGGCACCTGAAGCTGATTGATGCATTGCGGGAAAGCATAAGGACTCCAAAGGATAGCACTGGGATGTCCCCGTATACATTGGTTTATGGGAAAGAAGCAAAAATGCCAATTAGCCTCGAACTCAATGCATTGAATTTCGTGGTTAATATAAAAGGTACAAAATACAGTTCCCCTATCCAAAGAAATATCAACCAGTTGCTAAAATTGGAAGAAGAACAAAGCAAAGCCCTGAATTGAAATTCTTAGAGACAATAAAGTATCAAAAGATATTTTGATCAGAGTGCAACTTTAAAAAATTTTAGAAGGGAGAATTGGTTTTACTTTGGAACAAAGCTAAGGAGAAACCATCAATGCATACAAAATTTGAAGCACTTTGTATTGGACCATACATTGTTGAAAAGATCCTGGGTTTTAATTGATATATTCTCCAAGACATGAAGGGTAAAATATTGATGATGCCTATCAACGAGAAACATTTGAAAGGTTTTTTCACCTAAAAAATTTCTCATTCTCCTTGTACATAAATTTATTTTTCAGTTTGTATATTCTTACCTTTGACTCCATAGCTAATGGTTGGAGACTCCTGGTCGTAAAGATTCTAGATTCTTGACAACCCACAGGGGGTTCTCATCCCACAGTTGGAGTCATTTGTTGAGACCATTTCCCATTTCTAAAGTTTCCATCCCATTTTTTTTTCCAACTTATTTTTCCATTTCTTTTCCCTCTTCTATACTTACCCAAATTCCCCTTTTCTTTTCTCCCCTCTATTTTCCCCTTTCTGATTACTATACTTAGTCATTTTTTTTCAAAGCGGCAGGTTTGTGGGTTGGTGGACTCGTGGATTTTCATCTCCATCCATACTCCCATATCATGAGTCCGACCGACCGTCGTATTATTCTATACTTAACCATTTTGCATTCGTGGGTTCGCAGGTTCAAGCGTTCATGTCCCATGTTCCACGATATCCATTTTGCACCCAAAATATCCGGGATATACATTTTGACTATCGGATTCAGTGAGCTTCTAGGTATATCATATTTCCTATATTGAGTTTGACCGATCACATCACAACACTTAGCCCATTTTTGACCTTTCACAACCATGGGTTGGTGGGTTCCTGGGTTGGCGGGTTCATAAAAATTCCCAAATCCTAATCACTCTCGTCCATCCCTTCCATCCTCGTTCTTTTCCCAATACTCATTTAAGAATGGTTTAATTCTACTAACTCATCATGTAGGTTCTGTAAATATCATCATTAATAAGTGAAGGGATTGAGGATATTTCTCATTAAAACCACATTAAAGAACGATTTGACGAATATTATATTATTGTTATCTCTCTCAAGAATTCATTTCAAATAATATCTGGATTAAAAGAACACTCTCGCCAACTTATGGATGCAGAAACTTGACAACAGTTCTATGGTGATACTTTGAATATCTTTGGGTGTGAGGACCAGAACTTTCAATGGTCTAGAGTGTAGTCTTACTATTCATCCCCTTCTGCTTAGAAGGAAGTGATTTGGATGTCCGAAATTGCTCATGCAGGGTGTGTCCCTGAGGTTTTCGATTGCAAGGAACTGCTTTCATGATGTGTTCAGAAACATATACCAATTCAAAAAATTATTCAACTTCAATACCTTTCTCCTATCTCTCTTTCACCTCAAGTGTTCGGTAAACTGTTGAAGCTCCCTGAGCCAACACTTACATTCAAAAGAGAGGATTGCAGGGATTTCCTGAAAAAGAATGACAATGGCCTGAACTTATTTCCTGATTTCTTGGAGAATCCCACGACCATCCCTGAAGACATTACCAAGTTGCAAGTCTACTCGTTCAAAAACCCCTTTCGGTAAATTGCTTGGTTTTCCACCAGGGTGATAGGCCAAGAAAGTCCTGCCAACATTTACTGTATGATTCTTTATATATTATATTTTACTGTCAAAGAGAAAGCCATTTTCAATTGGGGAAAACTGATTTCCATTGAAATCTCTTCCCAATTGTCACAATACAAAAAAGATAATAAATTCTTTATGGCTTCTTATTTGGTGTTTGCGGTAGCATATTGCTGTCAATTTCCAAAATTGGCTATATGTAAGAGGCGGAACTGTGAAATTGACCTAGTTACCTTCTGGTACGAAGCGTTGTGGAGACACAAATCTTGTTTTCATTTCTATGAAGTTTTTAATGATTTTGTCTCGGTTTTTAAAGGATTGTTATTTGGAAGGGATACACCTAGAATGTCTGACCAAGCAAGTACATTCCTGGATAAAAAGGGGACGTTAGATCCAATGGAAAATCATAATGTTATCAAGATTTTTGGTTCTAAGGAAAATCCCATCTTTCTTCCATGCCATGCGTCTGATAAAATGTTTATTACGAAAGTCACAAGACAATATAGTTTCTGGCTACACTTTTTTAATGAGAAACAAAAAAAGCAATTCATACAACTGCCTTGAAAAATTGGGGATTTTATATTCAAAAATATAAACAAAATAAATGAATTTTCAAACCACTTCCACAATCTAAATCTCAAATATGATGAAAAGATAAAAGGGTTTTCCCCTAACAAAATTTTTGTGGAACATATGCTAGCAGTGAGATTCAACAATTCATTTATGCATACTATTCAAAGTGAAGAAGAAGATAATAAATTAAGTGCTCCTACTCACAATGTTGGTGACTTGGAAACAATACTCAGTACCAATGAGTTTTACAAGTTGAAAGGAAAGGGTCATAGTGAGAAGAGTGTCCAGTCCCCAACTGTTATTCCTAATACTACAACATCTCGGAGGAATGCTCAAGCGGCCCACCCATCTAGAAAAGTGACCAATAATAGTTCAGGCGATAGAGGAGAAAAATCACCCTCTGGGAAAAATTGAGAGGTCCCACAAGTTTTGTAATATCCCCAAGAACGATCCCCAGTTGTATTTATAAATTGTAAAATTTTTTTGTAGGCTGGTGAGACGAGTGTTGATAAGCTGGTGGGATTATGTGTTACTAAGCCAGAGAGCCTAGGTGTTAAAGGCCAGGAGCCTGATTTTGTATATGTAATTATGCAGATCACTAATAAAATATAAACATCATCATGTGAAGACCAACCACGAAGAAAAAGTGATGGGGGACTAAGCTTCCACAAGGTTGGTTAAGGGAGGAGGCTAAGTGTGTGGGCCTAGGGGCTAAGCTAGAGGGCTTACCTCTAAAGGGGATAATAATTTATTATTATTTCCTAAAGGCTAAGGTGGACAATTGATGAGTGTTGTCCTAAGTTCCTGGGAAAGGGGAACAAATGAAAATGTAGTGCATGCAGCTCCAAGAAGACAAGTGTCGACCTTGGTGCATGAATTAAAAGATGATGAGTTGAGCCGTGTTGGGGGTTCATTCTGTGGAGTTTGGCGATTCTCCAACCACTGTCTAACCGTGAACAGGGGAATCCACCAGGAAACCTAGAACGAGTAACCCCCGTGAGTCATTCTACCATCCTCCGTCTAAGTTAGCGGTTTGTCTTGTCCATTCTTCTATCCACAGTCAGAACCCGAAACTAGGAGAACCGACCTATGTGTTTTTTTCTTTGGTTGCACACCTTGAAAATCAGTGGGAAAAACCCATGGACTGATCCGTCGTCTAACCCGTTTGACCTCTGCATAGTCACACATCCTGAAAATGGTAATCCATGAGCCGTTCTGTGTCTTCTGAGGAACCCGATACCTGGGTAATTTCCTTAGCCGTGCTGTGTTTTAGTGTGGGTTGTTGTCACTTGCGGTGCCATGCCCATATTTAGTTGCTACTTTCATCCCTGTGAGAATGTGTGTTGAACCGTTGTTGTTGTCCTCACCTGGTTGGAGCTGATTCAAGGAGTGTGCTGAAGAAGCGAGTTGTCAGGCCCGTGGTAGAAGAGGCAGGTTGTCAGGCCTTTGAGCAACTCTCTCCAGGTGAGAGAGTCTGCTGGGAAGTGGTTTTCTCCTACAGAGAGTCTAGCACCAGCTACAGAGCTCTGAGAATTCTTGATCTGGCATGTTTCTGAGACCCAGAGAAGGAGGTGAAGCACCACTGGACTGTGCTTGTGAAGGTGTATACTTCCAGGTGGAACAAGAATGTGGGTAATGAGATTCTGTGAGTAGTGGGCGTAAGAAGGCTCATGGAGACAATCCTTCTAGTTGCACTGTGTAATTTTCCTGTAACCTCATCCTAGTCTAGGATTCCCTTGCCTTGGGTAAAGCTTAGTCCCAGCTCGGGGGTGACCCACTGTTGAGCGTGATGAGAAGGGTGGTCTAAGGATGGGAGGTTCATGGAAGGTCTGAACGTAGTTGGTGGAGTTACTACAATTTCAAAGATAAGTATCATTATGTGTTTAAATTCAATTAAAATGCATGTCAGTGATGCTTGTACTATTATCATGTATTCCGTTGCAATGATATTTATTGTTAATTCTGTTTGAGTTTGTATGATGGCAGTAACTCTATGTTAAATGAGTTAATTTGATTTAATATGCATGTTATATATAAATTTAAGGGAATGTTCTGTGTAGTATCATTGCCCGACAGTATGGTTGATGGTCGGGGACGTTACAAATTGGTATCAGAGCTTTAAAGGCTAAGTTAAGGTTGTGTTGGTAATGTTGCCCAACCTATTGGTGGATGGGGACGTTACAAATTGGTATCAGAGCTTTAAAGGCTAAGTTAAGGTTGTGTTGGTAATGTTGGTCGGCCTGTTGGTGGCTGGGGACGTTACAAATTGGTATCAGAGCCAAGGTTTTCAACACTAAGCCTGGATGGGCAATGTTAGTGGAAAATGAAGCAAACATTTTGGAAAGAATTGTTGCCGAAGTAGACAAAATTTGAGTTCAGACCCATGGTTTCAAACATTGAGCTTGAATGGGCTAGATAAGTGGTCATTGGACCCAAGGTTTCAAGAGGAAATTGCATCTGGAGGACCAATTTCGAACCTCAGAACATTCCTAAGTGCCAAGAGGTTACCTTGGCCGTGTTACGAAGCTCATGAGGAGTAACGGTGTCATAAAACCATGACATAAGTGGTGTTGGGCCATAGAGTAATGTGGACCTTAGGATTTGTTTGGGAGAAGGATAATCCTTCATGACCATGAAATTTGGTAAAGTTACTAAGAAATTAGCCATGAATTCCTTTGGAAATCCGCAGAGTAATAGAGTTTGTTCTGCGCTGTAGGATCTATTCGAAAGGAAGGGAAATCCCTTATGACTGTCAGATCTGGGGAAGATGCAGAAGGGTTAACCTGGAATCTCTTCATACTTCATGACTTCAGTGAAGTCTGATGCCAGAAACAAGAGAAGGGCCAAAGTCTGAAACTCCAAAGTGACGTGGCATGGTGATGTCACCTGGAGGTGACGTAGACACATGGGATGTGTGCCACATGTCAGTGTGTTTCAAATTCCATATGGAACATGATGTGTGACACCCATTTGATCAGACCATGAGTCAGACGCTAGTATTCCACCATGTGGCATCCTATATGAGCAGGGTCAGTGGTGCCCGAGGTTATGTAACATAGTTAAAGGTCAGGGGACCCACAGTGGCGTTGATCATGATACATCAATATCAATGACCAGAAGGCATTGCGGGGACCCAAGTTGCATGGAAGTTAATTATCCAAGGCAGTCCCGCAATCAAAACCGCAGTTTCACCGAGGGGTTACGTGTCAGTGTCAAAAGAATTGTGGGATGAAAGGTGGGTTACTCCAAACCACCATTGCATGCCCCCAAAATCGAAAAATGTTAAGTGATGTAACGTAATGACGTCACAAAAGGTGATTAGGAATGTTCGGAGATTAACAGTTCAGATGCATAGATGTGAAATCCTCCGAAGTCCCAAAGCTTCAAAGTTCCAAAACTTAGACGCATGAAGTTCCATAGTGAGTGTCAGCTCTCAGATGATGAGTAGACGTGGATGGTTGATCCACCCTACTTTGCAAGTTTGGTAATCTGGAACTCCGATAGATTGTTGTGTGGTGCTTTGAAATCTTCCAAAGCTGAATGCCAAAGGCCAGAGTAAGAACCTAGTGATCTAGTGCTTGGTCATGGCCCATGATCACATGGATTGGGGACTGAGAGAAAGGAGCTAGTGCCCAAAAATGATTACAGAGCAGAGAAGATCTCGGAAAGAAAATGAAATCTGAACGTTTTCTTAAATCAGTTTGGTTTGAATGTGTAAACTAGTGAAGTATTGAATAAGTTTCAATTGTTTCTCTTCTTTGAGTTTTCGAGTGCAAGCAATGCACATTGTCCGCAAGGAGTGCATTGACAGAGGTAAGTTAAACTCAGAGAAGCTCAGGAGAGATACCGTTGAACCTTCATCAGCAGCGGTGCAAGGAGTGCATAGGAAGAACTATGTGTTGAGTTCAGAGAGAGAAAGAGTCATTGAGGACTTTGTAGGGCTCTGCCAGGCAGGCATCGAGCGAGTGCAAGTGTGCACAGAGAGAACTCTTTATTGAGTTCAGGGAGAAGAGTATTAGAGGAATATACTCATAGAGTTGTTGAACACTCTGTAGAAAATGCTCAGCAATGTGTGCTTTGAGAAGAAGGTTGCCAGGAGGGCATGAAATTTTCCTTTGAAAGGAAACATAAGGGCCAAGACCCTTAAGAGACTGAGTAAATCGAAAAGTTTAGAAGAGATAATGAAAGGAGTGCGTGGGGGACAGACTCATTCTAATTCCTAAATCTCAGAAGAGATAACTCTTATGAGAGTGAAGACAAGATCCAAGAGGCAGATTCGCCGGAGAAAGGTCAAAGGCCGAAGCCTTTGAACACTGACAAATCTTCCAAGGTGGAAGAAGTTAAAATCTCAGGAGGAGGATCGACAATAGCCATCATATCAGTTATGGGGAGGAGTCTATACCATTAGATCAACGTCCAACAAAACAAAGGAAGTGCATAGGAGAGGAACAGATTCCATCTGTTAAGTCTGAGTGCGAAGGACCAACAACCAATGGATCTAGAGGTAAGCACACGAGAATTAACCCTAGTGTGCATAGAAAAAGTGGACTTGTCAATGTCCCGAAGTGATTTGGGACTATCCATCGTTAAGGAGGACAAGTGGCATAAGATCTACAACTTCGGAAGTTTGTGGACAAGGAGGAGGAGAAACTGTTGAAGTAAATCTTGGTCGTTGACCTAAAAGTGGACGCGTGGCACCAAATCTGGAACTCCGGGTATAGAGCACTTTGGAGGAAAGAAAAGGATGAAAGTGCAGAAGTCATGAAGGAGATATCGATCATTGATCAAGGAGAAGGTCGAAGGACCATTGATCTGGTCTTGGTCGGAAAGAGCTGAGTTCATCAGAACCGTCCGATTGTTGAGGACAAGTGTCATTAGATCTTCCACTCTAGAAGATTTCCATAGAGGAAAAGAAAATAGTTGAGAGTTGAAACTCTCGAGGGCTAGAGAGATGGAACCAATCGTATCCGTTGGTTTGGAAGGGAGCTACATGTCGACATATCACGAAGATCCGATATTGTGCATGAAAGGAGAAAAGGTTGTTGATTGGATAGTTGGCCAGAGGAAGGTAAAGGATATATATCATCCGTTGATCACAGATCATCTCCAAAAGCGAGAGATCGATGGTCGGGAAGAATTGTGGGGCCAGAACTTGCTCGGATGTTAAAAATCTGAGAGCGGGCCACAAATTTTACCATGATTTTAACAAAGTGATATGTGGTAGCTGGAGGTGAATTGCGGGGTGAAAAGCGGGTTGGTCTAAAACCACTATTGCCCACGCCTGCAATCACACACTTACGTGAGGTCATAGCCCATGGTCATAGCATGTTTTCTTTGACATTGATGTCAAAGGGGGAGAAGAACAACATGACTAGATGCTAAGGATAGAGATCAAGGTCTAAGAAGAATAGAGCAGCCAATCAGGGTTGCCATCAATGCCAAAGGGGGAGATTGTTGGCATGGTTTCAGATAGAGGTAAAGTATGCATGTTTGTCATTGATGGAAAAGATCAGAATGATCAACAGAACGATGATGGCATGGAAATGGAAAGATCAACTATGAAGATCAAAAGTGAACGTTGGATCTCATTCAGAAGCCTTGATGACTGTCAGATCTGAATTCAGAGAGGAATAGTACGCAATAGATGAGAATAGATCTCGGGTGTTAGATCCGAGTGCGAGGTCCGACTGTCGTTTGATACAGGAGAAACTGCATGTTCTTTATAGTGAAAGGAGAAGCAGCCTTACAAAATCCTGAAAGCAGGAGGACCATTCATCTTCGGGAAGGACACGTGGTTACAGATCATCATTTCACTGACTGAGAGGTCAAAGGAAGGAGTGCCCTAACCTTTCAAACTCGCAATATGAGAAATCACGAATTAATCTGAGTCGTTGATCAAAGGGATATCGTGGATCATTGATCAGGCATGAAGAAGGCTCCTAAAGTGGTGAAATCATGATAAGATCTTGACCATTGATCCAAGAGGGACACGTGGCGAGTGATTGGCATTTCCGTGACTGAAAGGTCAAAGGCAAGAGGTGCTCTAACCTTCCAACTCACGAAACGCAAAATCACGATATGATCTAAGCCATTAGATCAAGATCCAATCTGGGCCGTCAAATCTAGGAGGTAGATCATGATAGACAACATCATAAAGGAAAGGTGGCAACCTATGTCAGTAATGACACCTAGCATGACTAGACATCGACAAGTGTCAAGTTGATTCGGCATTTCAGGAACGTGAAAATCATGAATATGAGTGACACGTGGTAGCCACTCGGGTCACGACATGTCATCGAGTGAAATCATTCCAGGAATTTAGTTTCAGTATTTTTAGCATCAACTCTCCCCCAAAGTCCCGAAAAATGAAGTTCCGGGACGGAGGATAACCGTCCAATCACCACAGATCGTTGACCGTTGATCTGAAGAGAGAAGCGCTCAAATGATTAGTGAGTGGTCATAGGTTATGGTCACATCGTTGAGAGTTGGAGGAAGGCGCTAACATCTAAGCTCCATTTTAGAGATCATGATATGGAGAGTCGTGAAGTCTCACCACAATATTGCCAAAATTGTGAAACACGAAACAACGATTCAATCTGATTCGTTGATCAAGAGAAAGCGTGAACTGTTGATCTAGCTCCATTTTGGAGTTTTGAAGATCATGACTTGGAGAGTCAAGATGCCTAATCTCCAGATTCATGAGTTTCAAATTGTGAAAGAGCTTTATGGATAAGCGCTTGGTCACAACCGGTGGTCACGAGAAGGGAAGGAGCCAGTCTAGCTAAGCTCCTTTTCCGGATTTCAGAGATCGTGACTTGGAGAGTCGAGATACCTTGCAATAGGAATTCGTGATACGCGAAATCGCGAAATACCTTTTGAACAAGCCCTTGGTCATGGCCGATGGTTACATGAAAGGAAGTGGTTTAGCTAGAAGAGATAGCGTGCACTATGAAGTTTTTCTGCTAAACCATTGATGAGACTGATAAACCATTGATGAACATTGTATCACTGTAATAAGTTTCTATAGTAAAGATTTATATCTCAAGGGGTAGGGAGGTGCTAGGGAGGGTTGTTGTCCTCTGAGTTTCAAGTCGGTGCTTGAACACAGGGAGTTGTTGTTTCCATCTGGTTGTAGCCAAAGAAACTAGGGTGGCAGGGTGGTGTAAGAGAGAATTGTTGTTCTTTGTTATACAGGTTGGTGCTTGTGTGACTGGAAGTTGGTGCTTCCATCCAGTTGGTGCTGGAACACTTAGGAAGTTATTTCTTCCTTCTAGTGGGTGCTAGAGAAAACAGAAAGTTGGTGCTCTCAGCAAGTTGCAACTTGAAAAATAGAGGTTGTAGCCTCACAATGAGTTGGAGCTCATAAGTATGATAATGTACAAAATGTAAAGATTACTTATCATATAAAGAAGAAGAGGTTTTTACCTTTTATGGGTTTCCTAAGGAAAGATCTATCTCTGTGTATTTAATGTGTGTGATTGATGTTGAATGACTTAATGCTTACTTCCTTGCAGTGTTGTGATTCTCATGAGGTGAATTGTAAAGAGTTTAACGTAAGCAAAATTGTTTAAGCACGGTAACAACTGATTCACCCCCCCTCTCAGTTGTCCAACAATTGGTATCAGAGCTGACCCCTTTATCTAAGGGTAGATCCTAGAGCTTAAACATATCAAGCCATGAAGGAACTTCAACCAATAAGGCCCCTCTGTTCAATGGAACAAACTTTTCCTTCTAAAAAGTTAGAATGAGAACCTACATAATGGCTTTAGGTGCATATGTCTGGGATGTGGTAGAGACTGGTTATGTAAAGCCAATTGTACTAGCTAATAAGGATGACAAGCTAGAATTCATCTTCGATGCCAAGGCTATGAATGCTATCCCGAGTGGTCTTGCAGAAGCATAATTTGTAAAAGTTATGCACTTAGAAACTGCCAAAGAAATGTGGGACAACTCATTAGCAGTTATGAAGGTAATGAGAAGGTAAAGGATGCCACGCTTCAAACCTATAGAGTACAGTTTGATCAACTGAAGATGAAAGAGGATGAAACTGTTGGAAATTACTTTCTGAGAGTTGAAGGACTAGTAAATGCAATGAAAGCACTTGGTGAAAAAATTGAGGAACCCTCCTTAGTTCAGAAAATTTTGCGATCTCTACTAGATAGGTTCAACTCGAAGGTCTCTGCTATAGAAGAACATAGTGATATAAAAGCCTTGGCATTTGATCAACTTCTAGGAATGTTGAATGCATATGAAATGAGAATAGTTAAAGATAAACCCACTTCCAGAGAAGCATCATTTAAAGCAGACAAGAATGAGGATTCTGAGCCTGATGAAATTGAAGCAAAATTTGTGAGAAGACTGAAGAAGGGATCAGAAAAATACAAAGGTAAAATGCCTTTCAAATGTTTCAACTATGGTAAGATAGGTCATTTTTCAAATAAATGTCCTCACAAAAGAAAGGATCAGACATATGATGATGATGGTCCTCACAAAAGAAAAGACAAAAATTTCTTTAAAGAGAATAATTTTAAGAAGAAAAGTCTTTGTGTAAACAATGATGACGATCCTTCAAATGATGAAGACAATGTCTCTTCTATTGAAGATAAACTAAATGACTTCATGCTTATGGCCAAAGAGGATTATGATAATAAAACCACAGGAAGTGATACTAATGAAGAAGAAGCTGTGGTTGACCTAGAAGGAGAACTGATCAGTGCACTAGACGAGCTTGATAGACTCATAATCAAGATGAGAAAGAAAAAACAATTACTGATACAGTTCAAGAAAGGTAGTAAAGAACCTAATGAAGCCTTTGACCTGCTAAAAGTGGAATTAGAAGAGGCAAATAAAATCGAAGACATTTTGAAACAACAGTTATCGGAAAAGAAGGCAAGATGTGAAGCTCTTGAGGAAGAAGTAGTGAAAACTTGGAAAGAGTTGGAGAAGTTTCAATCCTTGTATCATCAGAATCTGTCAAGTATCAAGGCCTTAGAAGGATTGGCCACCATTCTGAATCAACAAAGGAACCCAAAGCTGAAAACATGTCTAGGTTATGAAGAGGGATCAAGCAGTGGTCATCCAAGTAACAATGAACCCATCAAGTTTGTCAAATCTACAACATATGACAATAACAAACCTGCAGAAACAAAAGAAGATAATCGGCTACCCAGGAGGAGTAAAGAAAAAGGTACCAGAACTGAAACTGTAGATCAGAGAAATAACACACTCTCTGCTCAAAGAAATCATCAACATGGAAGAAATCGACCTTCTCAAAGAAGACAACCATTTTCCAGGTACCAAGGTTTTTTCTATGGATATTGTTTTGTCTGTTCTAATTTTGGTCACAAAGTTGTAAACTTTTCTTTAAAATTTAGATACGAGCAATCAAGACATTTAAGGTATAGATATCTGCCACAACAAAGAATGAGACAACCAAGTAACAAACCACGATAGACTGCAAATCACCTGATGGCTGGGAAAATGACATAGGTTAAGCATAAGAATCATTATGATTCCTTATTCAACGAATCAAAATGTCACATCTATCATAATTATGGACATAAAGCTGCCGACTGTCACTTAAAGAACTATGAACCAGATTTGAATCCCTCTATTGAAAATGTCAAAGTTTGGAAGAAGAAAGAAAGTGACAAGTGTGGATTAGTGTTGTCAGCTCAAAGACAAAAGAACCCCTGGTATATAGACAGTGGATGCTCCAAACATATGACGGGAGACAAAGGTAAGTTTCTATCTCTAAGTGAAAGAAAATCAGGAAACATAACATTTGGAAATGATGCTCCAGGTAAAATCAAGGGTAAAGGAATGGTGAGTTTGAGTATTGTAAAGGGAAAAGCCCAAGATGTACTACTTGTAGATGGGCTGAAACATAATCTGCTGAGTGTAAGTCAAATGTGTGTCAGAGGATGTGAAGTGATGTTTACTTCCAAGGATTGCAAGATAAAGTCTATAAACTCAGGACAATTGGTGGCCAAAGGCATAAGGACAGAAAATAATGTATAAGTGCTGAAAGAAGATAGAGAAGAGTGTCATCTAATAAAACATGGTGAGAGTTGGTTATGGCATAGGAGACTTGGACATATAAACTTTGACCACTTAGTCAAGCTCAAAACTCTTGAGGCAATAAAAGATCTTCTAATAATATCAAAGCCACAAGATTCTATTTGTAAACCCTGCCAAGTAGGAAAGCTAACCAGGACACAGTTTAAATCCAATAGCTCTACTTCAATAGAGAAACCACTCCAACTAGTTCATATGGATTTATGTGGACCATCAAGACAGGAAGGCACAGGGAAAGAAAACTACTTCATGTTGATCATTGATGATTACTCCAAACTTACTTGGGTTGCCTTTCTTAAGGAAAAAGTTGAAGCATTTGAGAAATTTAAAATATTTAAGGCTTTAACTGAGAATCAAACAGGTAAGAGGTTAAAGGCAGTAAGATCAGACAAAGGAGGTGAATTTACGTCAAGTGATTTCAAGGAATTCTGTGATAAACATGAGATCAAGAGAGAATACACAATCCCAATAACTCCACAACAAAATGGAGTAGTTGAGAGGAAAAATAGAACAGTGCAACAAATGGCCAGG
This sequence comes from Picea engelmannii, assembly GCA_009831015.1. Taxonomy (NCBI): domain Eukaryota; kingdom Viridiplantae; phylum Streptophyta; class Pinopsida; order Pinales; family Pinaceae; genus Picea; species Picea engelmannii. Next base: position 56,641 of record ML828976.1, read on the forward strand.
TCAATGATGAATGAGAAGAACATTGGTCAAACCTACTGGGTAGAAGCAATACACACAACAGTCCATGTTCTTAATAAATCCCACCTCAGACCACACAGTGACAAGACACCTTTTGAACTGTGGTATGGGAGACCTACTTCAATAAAACACTTCAAAGTCTTTGGGAGTAAGTTTTACATAAAGAATAATGATGAGAACCTTGGAAAGTATGATGACATGGCTGATGAAGGCATCTTCTTATTGTATGCTACAAACAGTAAAAGATACAGATGCTATAATAAGAGGTTGCATACATTGGTTGACTACATTGACATAAAAGTTGATGAAGGAATCCCAATAAGAGAGGTGAACAATACTGAATCAACAACAAAGGATATAGATGAAGTTGAAGCTGAACAGGTCCAAGTATCAGAACAAGAAGACTGAGCCAAATGAAGAGGCAAATATTCAAATAGACTCAAATCAGCAGACAACATCAAATTCCTCCTCCAAAATCACTCAAAAGAATCATCCTGCAAGTCAGATAATTGGTGAAAAAGAAAAAGGTGTACAAACCAGGAGAAAGATAATCAAAAACACCGAACAATCAGATATAGCCTTCATATCCATGCTAGAACCCAATAATTTTAATGAAGCTAGCAAAGATGACCATTGGGTTAAAGCCATGAATGATGAACTTGATCAGATTGAGAAAAACAATATGTGGGAGATGGTTCCTATACGTGAAGGAAAAAATGTCATTGGTTCCAAATGGATCTTTAAGAACAAAATGAATGAGAAGGGACAAGTTGTCAGAAACAAAGCAAGATTGGTCTGTAAGGGCTATGCTCAGATAGAAGGAATTGATTTTGATGAAATGTTTGCACTAGTAGCAAGACTAGAAGTGATCTGAATATTTCTTGCCTATGCTTGTCATAAAAGGTTGAAAGTGTATCAAATGGATGTCAAGTCATCATTTCTAAATGGAGATTTACAAGAAGAAGTTTATATGGAACAACCAGAGGGTTTCGAACTGATAGATAATCCTGACCTAGTATGCAAGTTGAAGAAATCCTTATATGGGTTAAAACAAGCTCCTCATGCCTGGTATTACAGACTGGATAAGTATCTCTAAGACAAAGGGTTCAAGAGAGGAACAATTGACAACACTCTATATATCAAAGCAGAGGGTAATGACTTACTCATCGTGTTGGTCTATGTAGATGACATCATCTTCAGATGTAATAATGACTCATTGGTACAATGGTTTGATTCCGTCATGGAGTCTGAGTTTGAAATGTCTATGATAGGGGAACTATCATTTTTTCTTGGTCTACAAATAACTCAGAAGTCTGAAGGAATATTTCTTTCTCAAGAAAAATATCTAAGAGAAATGTTGAAAAGGTTTCAAATGGAAGATTCTAAACATGTGGGCACACCTATGATTACTGGATGCAAATTAAGCAAGGATGATGACTCACCTGATGTTGATCAAAGTTTATATAGGTCAATGATAGGCAACCTATTGTATATCACAACATCCCATCTAGACATAATGCATGTTGTTGGAATAGTAGGAAGGTATCAGGCAACACCCAAACAGAGTCATTTGCTAGCTATCAAAAGAATATTTAGATATTTGAAAGAAACAATGAACTATGGCCTATGGTATCCTAAGAATCATAATTTTCAATTATTAGTCTACTCAGATGCTGATTGGGCTAACTGCATGGATGAAAGGAAAAGCACGAGTGGAGGTGCGTTCTTCTTAGGAGATTCTCTAGTAGCGTGGTTGATTAAAAAGCAAGGTTCCATTTCTTTATCAACTACATAGGCAGAGTACATTGCTGCTGCTACTTGTTGCACTCAGG
>ML828976.1:58540-73672 GCA_009831015.1 Picea engelmannii
AGTTTGGAAGAAGAAAGAAAGTGACAAGTGTGGATTAGTGTTGTCAGCTCAAAGACAAAAGAACCCCTGGTATATAGACAGTGGATGCTCCAAACATATGACGGGAGACAAAGGTAAGTTTCTATCTCTAAGTGAAAGAAAATTAGGAAACATAACATTTGGAAATGATGCTCCAGGTAAAATCAAGGGTAAAGGAATGGTGAGTTTGAGTATTGTAAAGGGAAAAGCCCAAGATGTACTACTTGTAGATGGGCTGAAACATAATCTACTGAGTGTAAGTCAAATGTGTGACAGAGGATGTGAAGTGATGTTCACTTCCAAGGATTGCAAGATAAAGTCTATAAACTTAGGACAATTGGTGGCCAAAGGCATAAGGACAGAAAATAATGTATAAGTGCTGAAAGAAGATAGAGAAGAGTGTCATCTAATAAAACATGATGAGAGTTGGTTATGGCATAGGAGACTTGGACATATAAACTTTGACCACTTAGTCAAGCTCAAAACTCTTGAGGCAGTAAAAGATCTTCTGAGAATATCAAAGCCACAAGATTCTATTTGTAAACCCTGCCAAGTAGGAAAGCTAACCAGGACACAATTTAAATCCAATAGCTCTACTTCAATAGAGAAACCACTCCAACTAGTTCATATGGATTTATGTGGACCATCAAGACAGGAAGGCACAGGGAAAGAAAACTACTTCATGCTGATCATTGATGATTACTCCAAACTTACTTGGGTTGCCTTTCTCAAGGAAAAAGTTGAAGCATTTGAGAAATTTAAAATATTTAAGGCTTTAACTGAGAATCAAATAAGTAAGAGGTTAAAGGCAGTAAGATCAGACAAAGGAGGTGAATTTATGTCAAGTGATTTCAAGGAATTCTGTGATAAACATGAGATCAAGAGAGAAAACACAATCCCAATAACTCCACAACAAAATGGAGTAGTTGAGAGGAAAAATAGAACAGTGCAACAAATGGCCAGGTCAATGATGAATGAGAAGAACATTGGTCAAACCTACTAGGTAGAAGCAATACACACAATAGTCCATGTTCTTAATAAATCCCACCTCAGACCACACAGTGACAAGACACCTTATGAACTGTGGTATGGGAGACCTACTTCAATAAAACACTTCAAAGTCTTTGGGAGTAAGTTTTACATAAAGAATAATGATGAGAACCTTGGAAAGTATGATGACATGGATGATGAAGGCATCTTCTTATTGTATGCTACAAACAGTAAAGGATACAGATGCTATAATAAGAGGTTGCATACATTGGTTGACTACATTGACATAAAAGTTGATGAAGGAATCCCAATAAGAGAGGTGAACAATACTGAATCAGCAACAAAGGATATAGATGAAGTTGAAGCTGAACAGATCCAAGTATCAGAATAAGAAGACTGAGCCAAATGAAGATGCAAATATTCAAATAGACTCAAATCAGCAGACAACATCAAATTCCTCCTCCAAAATCACTCAAAAGAATCATCCTGCAAGTCAGATAATTGGTGAAAAAGAAAAAGGTGTACAAACCAAGAGAAAGATAATAAAAAACACCGAACAATCACATATACCCTTCATATCCATGCTAGAACCCAATAATTTTAATGAAGCTAGCAAAGATGACCATTGGGTTAAAGCCATGAATGATGAACTTGATCAAATTGAGAAAAACAATATGTGGGAGATGGTTCCTATACGTGAAGGAAAAAATATCATTGGTTCCAAATGGATCTTTAAGAACAAAATGAATGAGAAGGGACAAGTTGTCAGAAACAAAGCAAGATTGGTCTGTAAGGGCTATGCTCAGATAGAAGGACTTGATTTTGATGAAACATTTGCACTAGTAGCAAGACTAGAAGCGATCCGAATATTTCTTGCCTATGCTTGTCATAAAAGGTTTAAAGTGTATCAAATGGATGTCAAGTCATCATTTCTAAATGGAGATTTACAAGAAGAAGTTTATATGGAACAACCAGAGGGTTTCGAACTGATAGATAATCCTGACCTAGTATGCTAGCTGAAGAAAGCCTTATATGGGTTAAAACAAGCTCCTCATGCCTGGTATTACAGACTGGATAAGTATCTCCAAGACAAAGGGTTCAAGAGAGGAACAATTGACAACACTCTATATATCAAAGCAGAGGGTAATGACTTACTCATCGTGTTGGTCTATGTAGATGACATCATCTTCAGATGTAATAATGATTCATTGGTACAATGGTTTGATTCCGTCATGGAGTCTGAGTTTGAAATGTCTATGATAGGGGAACTATCATTTTTTCTTGGTCTGCAAATAACTCAGAAGTCTAAAGGAATATTTATTTATCAAGAAAAATATCTAAGAGAAATGTTGAAAAGGTTTCAAATGGAAGATTCTAGACATGTGGGCACACCTATGATTACTGGATGCAAATTAAGCAAGGATGATGACTCACCTGATGTTGATCAAAGTTTATACAGGTCAATGATAGGCAACCTATTGTATATCACAACATCCCATCTAGACATAATGCTTGTTGTTGGAATAGTAGGAAGGTATCAGGAAACACCCAAATAGAGTCATTTGCTAGCTATCAAAAGAATATTCAGATATTTGAAAGAAACAATGAACTATGGCCTATGGTATCCTAAGAATCAAATTTTCAATTATTAGTCTACTCAGATGCTGATTGGGCTAACTACATGGATGAAAGGAAAAGCACGAGTGGAGGTGCGTTCTTCTTAGGAGATTCTCTAGTAGCGTGGTTGATTAAAAAGCAAGGTTCCATTTCTTTATCAACTACATAGGCAGAGTACATTGCTGCTGCTACTTGTTGCACTCAGGTATTATGGATGATTCAGACACTTGCAGACTTGGAGGTAAAATATACTGCACCGATCCTGATTCATTGTGATAAAACTAATGCCATAAGTGTGTTAAAGAATTCTGTATTCCACTCCAAAACCAAGAACATTCCCATAAAATACCATTTTCTCAGAGAGCAGGTCACCAATCAGATTGTTTAGGTTCATTACATTCCAACCATAGAACAAATTGCAGACATATTTACTAAACCCCTAGCCAAGACACCATTTGAATATCTCCATCAGAAGCTGGGTGTCATCCTGTCTCACACCCAAGAGAGTCCATCCTGTTAGGGGGAGTATGTGTTGGTTGAATATCTGATACCTCCGATGAATACTGCAACAACTCAAGGGGAGCATGTTTTCTTTGACATTGATGTCAAAGGGGGAGAAGAACATGACTGTATGCTAAGGATGGAGATCGAGGTCTAAGCAGAACAGAGTAGCCAATCAGGGTTTCCATCAATGCCAAAGGGGGAGATTGTTGGCATGGTTTCAGATAGAGGCAGAGTATGTGCGTTTGTCATTGATGGCAAAGATCAGAATGATCAACAGAGCAATGAAGGCATGGCAATGGCAAGATCAACTGTGAATATCAAAAGTGAACGTTGGATCTCATTCAGAATCTTTGATGACCATCATATCTAAATTCAGAGAGGAGTAGTGTGCAGTAGATGAGAATAGATCTCGGGTGTTAGATCCGAGCTCGGGGTCCGGCCGTCCTTGGATACAGGAGAACCTGCACATTCTTTATAGTGCAAGGAGAAGCAGGCTTACAAAATCCTAAAAGCAGGAGGACCATTCATCTTCGGGAAGGGCACGTGGTTACAGATCATCATTTCATTGATTGAGAGGTCAAAGGAAGGAGTGCCCTAACCTCTCAAACTCGCGATATGTGAAATCATGAATTAATCTGAGTTGTTGATCAAAGGGATATCGTGGATCGTTGATCAGGCATGAAGAAGGCTCCTGAAGTGGAAAAATTGTGATAAGATCTTGAACGTTGATCCAAGAGGGACACGTGGTGAGCGATTGGTATTTCGCTAACTGAAAGGTCAAAGGCATGAGGTGCTCTAACCTTCCAACTCGTGAAACGCAAAATCACAATATGATCTGAGCCGTTGGATCAAGATCTAATCTAGGCCATCAGATCCAGGAGGTAGATCATGATAGACCATGTTAGAAAGGAAAGGTGGTAGCTTACGTCAACAATGACACCTGGCACGACCAGACATCGACAAGTGTCAAGTTGATTCGACATTTTAGGAACGTGAAAATCATGAATATGAGTGACACGTGGTAGCCACTTAGGTCATGACATGTCATCGAGTGACATCATTCCAAGAATTTAGTTTCGGTATTTTTAGCATCAACTCTCCCCCAAAGTCTCGAAAACTGAAGTTTCAGGACGGAGGATAACCATCCGATCACCACAGATTGTTGACCGTTGATCTGAAGAGCGAAGTGCTCAAATGATTAGCGAGTGGTCATAGGTTGTGTCCACATCATCGAGAGTTGGAGGAAGGCGCTAACATCTAAGCTCCATTTCAAAGATCATGATATGGAGAGTCGTGAAGTCTCACCACAATATTGTCGAAATCATGAAACATGAAACAACGATTCAATCTGAGTCGTTGATCAAGAGAAAGCGTGAACCGTTGATCTAGCTCCATTTTGAAGTTTCGAAGATCACGAATTGGAGAGTCAAGATGCCTCATCTCCAGATTCACAAGTTGTGAATTACAAAAGAGCTTTATGGATAAGTGCTTGGTCACAGCCAGTGGTCACGAGAAGGGAAGGAGCCAGTCCAACGAAGCTCCTTTTTGGGATTTTGGAGATCGCAACTTGGAGAGTCGAGATACCTTGCAACAAGAATTCGCGATACATGAAATACGTTTTAAACAAGCCCTTGGTCATGGAAAATGGTCACATGAAAGGAAGTGGCTTAGCCAGAAGAGCTAGCGTGCATTGTGAAGTTTTTCTCAGAAAGGGAAAAGGCACGAAGGGAGAAGCTCATGCAAGTTCTCTCTCTGGTGTAACTGTTAGAGACCACTGATGGTTTCAGCTTATCAACTGGAGTAGCTGTAGAGTGTTCAACAATGAAGACGAAGAGTCTCGACTACTAGAGAGGCTAAGGAATATTAGAATAAAACATAGTGATGATGAACGCATGAGCAGAACTGCCAGGGAAGATGAAGAGTTGTTGTGATGATCAGGACAGGTGTTGGCATGATGTGTCATGCACAACAGAGAAGAGATTGAGTTCTCTAGGAGAGAATTTTGGTAATGTAGAGAGAAATCATCTAGGTAAAGGACCAGAAAGGTATATATGTGGCGTAGCTCATAGAGTACGGTTGGCCGTTGGGGAGTGATCCATGCGTGTAGAAGCATGATGTGCAGGAGCTGAAGCATAGAAGAAGAAAATAATAGAGATGCATATTTGTGAGAGGAAGAGAAAGCTGAGGTGTGCATGCAGATATAGAGGAGAAGATTAGAAAGCTCAAGAGGATGCAAGCAGGAAGACATTGATGTAGGTAGAGCAGGGTAGTGTAGTAGAACAGTGATGAGACCGGTAAACCATTGATGAACATTATATCACTGTAATAAGTTTCTGTAGCAAAGAATTATATCTCAGGGGGTAGGGAGGTGCTAGGGAGGATTGTTGTCCTTTAAGTTTCAAGTCGGTTCTTGAACACAGGGAGTTGTTGCTTCCATCTGGTTGCAGCCAGAGAAACCAGGGTGGCAGGGTGGTGCAAGGGAGAAATGTTGTTCTCTGTTATACAGGTTGGTGCTTGTGTGACTGGAAATTGGTGATTCCATCTAGTTGGTGCTGGAACACTTAGGAAGTTGTTGCTTCCTTCTAGTGGGTGCTAGAGAAAAAAGAGAGTTGGTGCTCTCAACAAGTTGCAACTTGCAAAACAGAGGTTGTAGCCTCACAATGAGTTGGAGCTCATAAGTATGATAATGTACAAAATGTAAAGATTACTTATCATATAAAGAATAAGAGGTTTTTACCCTTTATGGGTTTCCTTAGGAAAGATTTGTCTCTATGTATTTAATGTATGTGATTGATGTTGAATGACTTAATGCTTACTTCCCTGCAATGTTGTGATTGTCATGAGGTGAATTGTAAGGAGTTTAACGTAAGAAAAATTGTTTAAGCACAGTAACAAATGATTCACCCCCCTTCTCAGTTGTCCAACATTATGAAGGAAAGAGCTAATGAAAAAGGGGCTAGCACCTAAAACTTGGAGTTTTGGAAGCGCCTAGGAATAACCCCACAGTTCTGTCAGGACCTTCACACAGGAGAAAAGGGGGCCTGTGTATAATTGTTTTGGGTTCAATCACGAGCCCAAAGAGTCAATTCAATTCAGAAGATTGAAAGATCCTTTGACCGGGAGGTCAGTGGACCTTGTTGAAGTAGGGGCACTGTGTCGAAAGTGCTCAGGGTAGAAATAGTCATGTATAGTGACTAAAATGAGAGGACAAGAAGACTCAGGAACCTGGGAAGAATTGAAGACTTCTAGGATCAACAAGGAAAAGTTGCACACGGGAAAGAAGTTGCTGCAATTTCTGTGGCAGGAAGAATGTTATGGCTTGTTGGGTCAGCTAGAGGAAAGAATGCTTGCATGTTTTCAAGTGTTGTTGGTGATGTCTTTGCATAAGGAGTGAAGCAACAAAGAGATTAAGTGATGGTTATAAGTTTGATAAAAGAAGCATCAAAGATTCTACTCCCATCAGACTTTCAGGTAGTATAAAATTTATTAATGGAAGTCATGGAGGTATGAGTTTGTATTACTCTTTTTTCATAATTGACGAAAGGAAATTTAGGTAAGAATTTCCTTATCCATAGTTATTTTATAAAATCACATGATTATATTATTGAATGCATACCACTGGATGTGGTAAAGGCTAGGGGCCTGTATTAATTCAAATCTTTTTATCTTTTGAATGCACACACTGACATAGTAGAATGTCATGTTAATTTGGTTATGGGGTAATAACCAAAGAATTAAAGATAAGAACTGGTTATAGGAATAAATGCCAGTAAGCTAGTCATGTATGAGACCAAGACCTGGTTGGATATGGAAAGGTATGGATATGGAAAGGTTATGAGCCACACATGTACTAAAAGCTTCCTACTTTTAAATAAATCTTGGGCTGCAACCTTTTTGCTAACACTAATGAACACCACAAAATTATATTCTTGGTGTAGTGTTCAGGTCAAAAAGGAAGACATCCAACTAATTGGGAAGACAATAGGAAGTGTGTGGAGAATGTGTCAACACATTGGCCAGAATTCCAACTCACGGGTGGTGAGATACATGACCGAGATCAAGAGAATTATGTAATTCAAGGCAAGGTGCACTGATTAATTATGCATTGACAATTGTACTCATGCATAGTAAGTGATAGACTTGTATACTAAATGCATTGATTGAATGTGTTTGTAAGTACATGCATATATATTATTGCATGGAAATATTATACTAATGGCTGAAATGTTTCTAACTCATGAAGTTGAGAACATTTCAGGAACTGTTAAACATTGCAACAGGAAAGTTGCAAGCTAGGTAGTTAGAGGAATAGAGACTACAGAAAATTTATGTTCAGAAAATTGAAATAATAAACTTACTGTTATTAATTATGAACATGCATATGCATACAATGATGAGTCATTCTATTTGGTTAAGTTGTTTGGTAATTGTGATTGAATTGCTAGGTGCAGGCAATTCTAAGATCATTGCATAATGTGTTTTACATATTGAATTATGATGTACGACAAATACTAACAATTTGTTGGATGTGTGCAAGAGGAAGCATTATGGGAAAAATGGTATGCAGTTTGGTGCCCATGGAAAACCACAAGGATGGATGCATTCATAATATGGCAACAACCAAGATGAATTATGAAATGGAATTTCATGTTTTGGGGAAAAAGTTGAATTCCTTTTTGAACTAAGTCAGAGTTCCTAAATGAATTCTTTTATGTTTCTCATGATAACTGCATGTGGGTGATGCAGATGAGATGATGTTGATTAAAGTTAGAATGTTGACTACAAAGAGTAGCTCAGAGAAGCTGATGATTGGAAACCTTTGAGGGTAGTTGGAACTCCGGGAGCCACAGTGCTCTGATACTTCCTGAGCCGACCTGTTGCGAAGCCCAAGGAAAGGGAGGTGTAGCAGTCGATGGACTTTGTGACCATGAAGGTGTACACTCCTGGGGTGGGACAGGCATGTGGGGAATGAGAGACCATTGGTTGGAGTGCTGTTGAGGTTTGGTACCTTGGTCTAGACCATGTGATATGGAAGTCTTCTCAATCAAAATATAAGTACAATTCTCTATTTATTGTATGTTGTGTATCTTGTATACAGGTTATAATGTTATTAAAATTGTCTGTATATACATATAGATATATATTGCATATATGCTTGCATTGCTTGCATCCATGACGGTACATAACGTGTTTCATATTTCATTGCTTAAGAAATATATATACCTTATGCTAATCATGTAATCGATTGGAATGTGATTCAGGTGGAGCAAGAAGGTGTCTTACGAGTGCATCCGGTGCGCATATTGGACCAGAAGAGAAAACAACTTTGGAATCAAGCCATAGGGCTTGTAAATGTCCAGTGGACCTGGTACGGTCACGAGGACACGACATGGGAGCATGAGGATGCTATGCGAGCAGAATACTCGCATCTTTTTGAAGATTTTGGAAATCTTGCTGATGCTATGTAAAGAGTTGCACTGAGGATAGTGCAAAAATAAGGGGAGGGGATTGTAACATCCCTAAGAACAAGCCCCTGTTGTATTTATAAATTGTAAAATTTTTTTATAGGCTGGTGAGCTGAGTGTTGATAAGCTGGTGGGATTATGTGTTACTAGGCCGAAGAGCCTAAGTGTTGAAGGCCAGGAGCCTGATTTCATATATGTAATTATGAGATCATTAATAAAATATAAACATCGCCATGTGTAGACCAACCACGAAGAAAGAGTGATGGGGGACTAAGCTTCCACAAGGTTGGCTAAGGGAGAAGACTAAGTGTGTGGGCCTAGGGGCTAAGCTAGGGGGCTTACCTCTAAAGGGGATAATAGTTTATTGTTATTTCCTAAAGGCTAAGGTGGACAACTGATGAGTGTTGTCCTAAGTTCCTGGAAAGGGGAATGAATCCAAATGTAGTGCATGCAGCTCCAAGAAGACAAGTGTCAACCTGGGCGCATGAATTAAAAGATGATGAGCTGAGCCATGTTGGGGGTTCGTTCTATGGAGTCTGGCGACTATCCAACCACTTTCTAACTGTGAACGTGGAAATCCACTAGGAACCCTGGAACGAGTAACCCGTGAGTCATTCTACCATCCTCCTTTGAGTTAGCGGTTTGTCCTGTCCATTCTTCTATCCACAGTCGAAACCTGAAACTAGGAGAATTGACCTCTGCATTTTGTTCTCTGTTCACACACCTTGAAAACAAGTGGGAAAAACCTGTGGAATGATCCATCGTCTAACATGTTTGACCTCTGCATAGTCACGCATTCTGAAACTAGTAATCCGTGAGACATTGTGTGTCTTCTGAGGAACCCGACACCTAGGTAATCGCCTTAGCCGTGTCGCGTTTTAGCGTGGGTTGTTGTTGCCTGTGGTGCCATGCTCATGTGCTGTTTCTAATGTCATCCATGTGGGAATGAGTGTTGAACCATTATTGTTGTCCTCAACTGGCTGGAGCCGAGTTGAGGAGTGTGCTGAAGAAGCGGGTTGTTGGGCCCGTGGTAGAAGGGGTAGGTTGTCAGGCCTGTGAGAAGCTCTCTCCAGGTGAGAGGGTCTGTTGGGAAGTGGTTTTCTCCCAGAGAGAGTCCAACACCAGCTACAAAGCTCTGATAATTCCTGATCTGGCCTATTTTCGAGACCAAGAGAGGGAGATGAAGCACCGATGGACTGTGCTTATGAAGGTGTATACTCTCAGGTGGAACAGACATGTGGGGAGTGAGAGTCTATGAGTAGTGGGCATAAGAAGGCTCCTAGAGAGAATCCTTCTGGTTGCACTATGCAGTTTTCATGTAACCTCAGCCTAGTCTAGGATTCCCTTGCCTTGGGTGGAGCTTAGTCCCAGCTCGGGGGTGACCCATTGCTTAGCATGATGAGCAGCATGGTCTAAGGATGGGAGGTTCGTGGAAGGTCTGCACGTAGTTGGTGGAGTTACTACAGTTTCAAAGATAAGTATCATTATTTGTTTAATTTCAATTAAAATGCATGTCTATGATGCTTGTAATATTATCATGTATTCCGTTGCAATGATATTTATTGTTAATTCTATTTAAGTCTGTATGATGGCAGTAACTCTATGTTAAATGAGTTAATTTGATTTAATATGCATGTTATATATAAATTTATGGGAATGTTCCGCGTAGTAGCGTTGCTCGACAGTGGGGTTGATGGCTGGGGATGTTACAAATGGGTATTAGAGATTTAAAGTCTAAGTTAAGGTTGTGTTGGTAATGTTGCCCGACCTGTTGGTGGCTGGGGATGTTACAATCTTCCTCTAAGAAAAAAGAGGAAAAATGTTGTGCAAGAGGAAGAAGACCAACACATAGAGAGTGAAATCAATAGCTTCTCCCTTGAAGATATGGAGCTCGAGGAAGACATCGAGAAACATTTTCCCCCACTGGATCAATCAGGGAACACGACTCACTAGAATCCATCATTGGGAATCATTAAGAATGAGACCTTCAATGACGAAGAGTCATTTTCTTTTCAGAGTGTTGTTTTTGACAGGGAATCCAAGAAATTAATTATTGAGAAAAGTGATGTGAAGAATAAGAAAGGAAAATATTGTTCAAAGGTTGACCTAAGAGATATGCGACCTTCCCATATTTCTATAATTCATAGAGAAATGAGTGATGCACTGGATGACTCCATTGGAGGTATTTAAGCTAAAATCACGAAGTTAAAAGAAAGGATCAAGGAACTGGAAGACACTTTCATGCCTCTTCCACTTCTTTCAATCCCTTTGACAATTGTTGGACCCATCAAACCCGCTGCTAAATTAAAAGGATCCTTAAGCTTACTTACATCAGACAAGAGTTACATGGAGAGAAATATTAAGAAAAGAATGACACATATCATAGAGGCTTGGGAAATTTCAAAAAACATGGTTTCTTTTGGCTCGAGGGTACATGCATTCCATGAGTATTTCCAAGACGACCTGAAGAATGAACAAGGTTTTTACCTTGATGTTGTACTACCTTTTGGAAACAAAGTTTCTAACATGACAGAGCTATTGGATTACTGAGAGGGGGGGTGAATCAGTAATAGATCAATTTAATCCTTTTTAACCATATAATCCAAGTGTTATATCAATGTAACATTATCATCCAATAACTGTAGAGTAAATAAGTAATGAACAAATGAACAATCATACACATACACAGTACACCAGTGTTTTACATGGAAACCCAAAGTGGGAGACCACATAAGGATTTTTATTATATGTCTTGAAGAATTACATTCATTGGAAGCACCAACTTCCTTTGTTTTCCAGTTGCAACTAGAAGGAGGCTCCAACCCCCTTGTTTCTGAGGCTACAACCTAAGGGAAGCTCCAACTCCCCTATTCTATAGCTACAACCAGAAGGAGGCTACAACCCCCTATGTTCTCTGGCTACAACCAGAATGTGGCTACAACCACCTGTCCTTTCCCCGTCCAACCACCTTGAAGTAGAAGTAGAATGATGGAACCACTGTCACACTATCACTGTGAGATATACCGCTGCAAACCTGTACCAATAAACCCAAACCATGCATCAACCTATACCTCAACATGTAATCAACCTGTACCATAAACAAGTCCATCAACCATGCATGAACCTATACCAAACAACCTGTCATCAACTTGTACCATAAACAAGTGCATCCAACCATGTACCAAGTATGTACCAATCATGTGTCAACTACTCATCAACTATGACTCATCAATATGTACCAACATCATCAACTATACACCTCATGTATGTGCCAAGTCGAAAACTACTTGTCTCAACCATGTACCCAACCTGTACCTTAACCGAAAGCTCTCATCAATTTCATCATCCAAATATGATTTGTAACTTTGTAATAGACCTAGTGTATATGATCACATACCTGCAAACCTTCCTGAACTTTCACAACAAGAGACTAGCATTTTCATCAAACTTTTCTTTAGTCTCACATGACTAGTTTGGGATTATTCAACAACCCTAACTTGAAATAATCATAACAATGCACCTATAATGAATAAGGATATTAAAATGATACACAATGTTCTTCAATGTTTTTTATGCAATTCCTCTAGGTGTCACTACTTGGAACCTCTCATAAAAGGATTTACAGAAAAAATGGCACACCTTGTTGAATTCTGGATTATTCTAGAGAGAGACCTTGTAGAGCGTGCCCCACACGAAATGTTTGTTGAATGGATCTGAAAATGTTAAATAGAATACTACAGACTGTACTCTTACCAACACATTTGGTATTACTAAATTTGGATCTATTATGAAGAAGTTATGACGTTTTTACCCGAAACACCTTAGAAAGCATCATCAAAAGAATTTATCCTCCCTTGAATTCCAACCTTCTTTTCTTCACCTTCCCTCTAAAATTCAGCTTAGATATCCTTTGGTTACCTCAGTCACCTATATATATTCAATATTCTCAAGTGTGATATAAAATGAGAGAGCCTTGCCTCTTATTTATACTCTCCAAATATTTTCGTTAGAAGCATCTTCTAGGTCACTTAACCCATTTCTAGGTCACTTAATCGATTTATAGGTCACTTAACCTATTTTCCTCATTTTTAGGGTTAACCACTTTCCATAATTAAAAATTTCTCCATTACTTTATCATTTAAATATTCCTCCTTGACTTTGTCACCTCACTTTATCATTTAAATAATCTTCTTTGATTTTGTCACTTCACTTTATTATTTAAATAATCCTTCTTGACTTTGTCACTTTACTTTATCATTTAAATAATAATTTCTTCTTTGAAGGATCTTTGACTTCTTTGACCTTTTGGGGCTTCAAGCCAACATATGAGGGTCCTCCAACGTCGTAAGGACATAACTCTCAAACCGTGAGGAGTTATGTGACGTTCCACATACCACAAGAAATGGCATGACATGTACTATCCATATAGAATAGTATTACCTTCAAATATATTAAAACTCATACCATTATATATGAAACAACCTTGGGTCCATTACCCAAACCTTTGTGCTACCGGAATTCACTACTGGACTTTCTTCAAGGGTTGACATCAATGAAAACCAACCTTAATCAACAATCTCCCCCTTTGGCATTGATGGAATCACTCTGATGTAATACTGAAGTCATATCACTCATTCTCCCCCTGGAACCATGCCTCTGTCCTCTGCATATATGTGACCATTTCTCCCCCTAGAATCATTTTTCTGTCCTCTGCATCTGAGAAATCTCTCCCCCTTTTTCATCAATGGCAAAGGTATATTTCCATCCGAGGCTGCTCCCCCTAACTAAACTGTCCTATTTATGGTGCTTCCTCATGTACATCTAAGACATATAATATAAGCATTCAACAACATTCATTTTGGAGTAGAAATAACTCTAAGTCTCTGGTGAAGATACTCAAAGGCTTCCTATGGAAGTGGTTTTGTAAAGATGTTTTCCACTTGTTCTTTTGTGCTCACATACTCAACTCTGATGTTCTTTTCTGCAACATGTTCCCGTAGAAAGTGATACTTGATTGGAATGTGCTTTGTATTGGAGTGCATCATCAGGTTCTTTGAGATATTGATGGCGCTTGTATTATCACAATATATTGGAATGGGCTCATCATACTCAACCTGTATATCTGTCAGAGTTTGTTTCATCCAAATAACTTGTGTACACCATGTTTCTTCTGCAATATAATCTTCCTCGACTGTAGATAGAGATACTGATGATCGTTTCTTGCTTATCCATGATACTAAACACTCACCCAAGTAGAAATCTGCTCCATTGGTGCTTCATCGGTAATCAATACAACCTGTCCAATCTGCATCTATGTAGGCAATAAGAGATATATCCTTTCATTTTGGATACCATACTCCAGACTCTTATGTTCCTTTGAGATATATGAAAATCCTCTTCACTGCTAACACATGTGATTCCTTTGGTGCTTCTTGAAATCGTGCCACTTGTCCAACTGCCTGCATTGCATCTGGTCTGGATGTTGTCACATATAGTAGGATACCAATCATTGACCTGTATTGCCCCTGATCTATAGACTTTGAATCATCATCTTTGCTTAACTTGCAACTGGTTTGCATGGGAGTGATAACTGGTTTGCAATCTTCCATTCCAAACCTCTTTAGCATTTCTCTGATATACTTGGTTTGAGAAATAAAAATTCCTTGGTTTCTTTGACGTATCTGAAGTCCCAGAAAGAAGGATAGTTCTCCAAGTAATGACATTTCAAATTCATTCTGCATATCCTTTGCAAATTTTTGGCTTAACCTGTCATCATCACTACTAAAAATAATATCATCAGCATAAAATTCAATTAATAAAATACTATCTTGACTTACCTTGATGTAGAGGTTGTTGTTTTCACTTCCTTTTCTGAACCTTTCAAGTTGTAGATACTTATCAAGTCTAGAGTACCATGCTCTAAGAGCCTGTTTTAGACCATACAAGGCCTTCTTTAATTTACACACATAATATGTGTTCTCTGACAATTGAAATCCTTCTGGTTGTTTAATGTAGACTTCTTCTTCAAGTTCCCCATTCAGAAAATATGATTTTACGTCCATTTGATACAATTTAATATTTTTAGAGCATGCATAAGCTAAAAGAAATCTGATTTCTTCCATTCTGGAAACTCAGTCAAATGTCTCTTCAAAGTCGATTCATTCAACTTGTGCATATCCTTTACATACCAATCTAGATTTGTTCCTTGTAACCTATCCATATTCATTCAATTTATTCCTATATACCCACTTAGTGCCGATCACATTCTTATCCTTTGGTCTTGGAACCAATTCCCAAGTGTCATTTTTCTCTATTTGATCCAATTCTTCATCGATGGCCTTGTTCCAAAATTCATCCTTACCGGCCTCTTCAAAATAGGTTGGTTCAATCGTAGATGTGAGTGCTAGGTGCATTTGTTCTGGTGAATGGATTCTTCTTCTAGTCTCAACTCTTGCGTCTTTGTTTCTGATAATCTGATATGAAGGATGATTCTTATGTACTCGTCTGCTAGGTGTTTTTGGAGTTACTTGCTGAACTT